>JAYMFT010083813.1:0-14216 GCA_038088735.1 Panulirus argus | reverse complement strand
ATATATATATATATATATATATATATATATATATATATATATATATATATATATATATATATATATATATCAAAGTGTCCTTGAACAGGGTGACATGTTATCCATGCAATGGAAATCAACACGTATCCTGAGGAAAATACTTCCATGTCTTGCGTCTCAAGTTCACAAATAAGTGAGACGCGTCTGAATTCGCGACCTTTGCAGACGTCAACACGAACACTTACCACCTGCCTCTACTGCAGGAGAAAAGAGAAGAGTGATGACTCTGATGTCCCTTAACTGTCTAGTTTCACCCACCAATGACGGTGGTCTGTCCGCGTGCCTACGCCCTTTATCTTTTATATACGAGAGCCGGGTGATGACGAGCGGGCCCGTGAATGAGTGTATCTGCCTTGTGGAAAAAAATTAATGGAAAAGAAAAATGATCTCTCGAAAGATAGAAATGTTGGGAGAGGTGTTGTCGCCCAGATGATGAGGTGGAGTCTGGCTGGTCTTGGGTCGAGTACCATCTGCTCTTGACACGTCTCTGTATTAGTTTCTCCTCCTCCCAAGGAGAACTTCTCTCTCTCTCTCTCTCTCTCTCTCTCTCTCTCTCGTCTTCTGATAACCACGTATTTTTTTTCTCTTATTCTTTATACACTTCCAGATAACGCATTTAATTACGCACCGTCGTTTTTTCTGTAATTAATTAGTTTTCTGATTTTATCTCTCGGCGATGACCCTCTCCCCGCCATATTCAACCTTGGACGATGGAGGCTGGAGACGTCTCTCGAGTTCAGTCAGGCCTTCTAAAAGGTTGTCTTGAAGGCAGTTGGTCTGACCCCATACCATGTGTGGGCGGAGGTAGGTGTTGAATGAAGCTCATCCTCTGCCTGTGTCCTTGGAGACAACTGGGGGCCACCAGGCACCACCATACTTCTCCTGCGCTGTCCCACGGCAGCAGCGGGCCACGTCCTGGTTTTGATGGTGACCTTCGGCTCTCCGGCCAGACAGACAGACCCTCAGGAGGAAAAGGAAATATTCACACTTAATGTTATACGCACAAACATGTTCGTGTATACAAAGGGTGCCCGTGAGGTGTTGCCCGAAGCATCAGATAGCGTGAGCGGCGCCTCCGCGACACAAATGTGTGTGTGTGTGTGAGTGTGGTACAAAAAAAAAAACAACGACCCATGGAGGACTCCAGGAACTGTGTGTGCTCCAGCCTTAGAACAAACTGCACTCTCTCCACCCACGAAGTTGTCAGCTCATTTTGTCTGGAATGAGGCCGAGATGTGTCCCTTCTCTCTCTCTCTCTCTCCCCAACCCAGTGGGTGACTGGAGACGCCGAGGAGACCGACCGTCGTGTCTTGAGCGAGGTCCAGCCAGCCACCACCACCACCAGGGGTAACAAACCCCCAACACATTTCTCACGCTGATATATATATGTACGAACCTCATGAGACAAAAGAGCTGATAATCCCGATGGTTACCGTCGCGACTTGAGCTTTATTGGTGTGATCAGAGGCGGGCGTCCAGGTACTTGGTTCACAATTTAAAGGCCGCTTCCCAGGAAAGCCACCCACCCACATAAACGCCGACCCCAGTAAATAATGCTGGAAGCGGAACGTGACGCCGTCCTCTCTCTATTTTTTCTAAAGGTTCAAACACAGACAAATGTCCTTACGGAGACCACCACACCTTAAATGAAACATGAGATCTGGGCTGAAGAGGTAAAGCAATAAGGAGAGAAGAGGAAGAAGAACCTAAAGACTTTTTGAGGAAGTGGAAACCTATTTTTTAAAGAAAGATCGAGTCGGCATTGTTGTTAGGGAAGGTCATGATAAAGAAAAGAGCTCCAAAACCTAGCAATGCAGGGAAAGAATCAGGACATCACTTAAAAAAAAAAAGTGCCTTACATAGAGTGTAATTTCTTGCATAGAGGACAGAAAGGTACGGATCTTCCTGCCAGACAATATATATATATATATATATATATATATATATATATATATATTATTAAGCAATCAAATATTGAAAGATAAGTCCTTTTTTTTTTTCATTTATACATATTCATATTCATATAAGCTTTACTTTTACATGTGTTCATATTGTTTCTGTCTGCATCAGCGTATATGATTTTCATTTATATTTCTCATATAAAATACGTTATAAACGCACACAAATACACACACAGTAAGGATGTGGTTTAATTTACAGTTTCCCCATCAGGCTCTGGCGTCCAAGTCAGTCCTCATGTTACGCGGTGTTCATCATCACTAAGAACCGACAGAACGATTTGTTCGTCAGGATGCAAACTACCTGTGGCCCGGGAGGCGCGCGCCCTTGTCAATAGAGAAGAATGTTTCATGCGACACTGGCTCCTCATTCAAAGCCCAGGCGGACATTTGCGTCCGCCCACAATTCACGCCCTCCTCCTCCTCCCCCTTGCGGCAAAATCATCCTTGGTTGTGGGAAAATGGTTTGTACGCCTTTGGTTCTCTCCTTCTGCGTGTGGTGTGGGTGTGCGTGTGTGGTTGTGGCTTACCCGATCTGTGTTGGTGTCTTGGCGTAAAATTTCGATGTTTTCATAATTTTTTGTTAAGTTTACGGCATGTGAGGTGAATGGATGGCTCCGTTTGAGTAATGCGAAGTGTGCAACAGTATTTAGGTATTACAGTAATCATGATTACAGTAATTATGATTATCATAGTATAGAAATTATTCATATATGGGTTAACTTTGCCTCCGCTAGATGGACACCCAACTTGTTCTCTGTTTCGTCCGTATTGCCTTTTCTGACCTGAGAGATCATTCTGTTCAAACTATATCCTTACATTCGAGTTTGTTCCCTGGGACAAATGTTCTTACCACTGACTAACAAGAACAACACTGCAAGACATTTACATACAGTGGGAGTGTTTATGCACTTACCTGAGAAAGGGTTATAATTATAGGCTCTTATGTTGGTGGTTATAACTTGACGTTGGCTACCTTAACGACCCTGGCTGTTTGATGGGCTTAAAGCCTAAGCAACCATCCAAACCAGTCATTGGCAATACAGATCGTTGGATTGTTAATGACAGCCTGTGCTAACCACACACAAGTACAGAGCTGAAACTTCAAATGTGTTATTTTTCTTTCTCTTTCCAACTCTGGTCCAGTTGGCTGGAAATAAATCTGTGAATACATTTTTCTCGACTATTCAGTGAAGCGACGGTTTGTAGGGAGATGAAGGGTTTGGGAAAGGTTTTTAGGACGAACTTTGGTAGCGTTGCAAGTGAAAAGTAAAGGAAATAGAGGAAAAGGAGAAGGAACAGGAGGGCAGTAGATATGCCTGGTTGAACCCAGGGAGGTTCCCTTGCCAATATATCATGTTATTCGAGGAGTATGTCCAGGCCCGAGGCGATAAATCTGGTTTTCTTTTTTTTTCTTTTTTTCTGAATTGTTGACTGGAGGAGGGACGGGTCGAGCGAGCAGAAGGTATTGGAAGGATTTTGTTCGATGAACTGAGAACGAGGGATAACGGAACTAGTAGTATCTTATTGGTTCTTTGGGCCTGTCAACTGGTGGGGTCATAAAGACCAACAATGTCAAGTTGTACTCATCAATCAAACAACATTTGACACCTTCTTCAGGTGTCGATGACAGTTCTGAGACCATTCATCAATTTATGTATATGACCTCTTGTCTGTGTGTGTGTGAGTAAATATACGCTTGGGCTCTTGTCATTAAATGAGAGGTCCGTTCTCAGGTATGCCATAGCTGGCACAAGTTTCGGGTACTCGGAGTGCCATAAGTGGCACAGGACCGACCCACGTGGTTACATCAGTGGCGTGGGCTGTTAGGCAGATGTTTGTGTTGTGCAAATGTAATGATAAATTGTTTCATTCCCCCCTAGAAATAATTTGTGATCAAATGCCGTTGGTGTGCAAAATTTTGTTTTTCACGTATTTTTTCCGACGTTTCAACGCGGGGGAAAATATGCCCCAAGTCAGGGCCGTATCGCGTCAGAGAAGGAAAAAAAATAGTAAAGAAAGAAACTTACGTAGGTGCTAAGTCTTTAAAACGACTGCTGCGTTAATGAAGCGTTTAAACGTTTGTGCTAAAATGGTGTACATATATATCTTGTGAAGACTGACATAGAAATTATATTGTGATCAGCGGATAAAGCAGGGTGACGCGGGGTCTGGCAACTGTGGAAAACCGCAGAGATTAAAAAGAACGAGTGAGATACGAGCGACCTGGATTTATGGCGGTCGTGGGGGTCATGTAAACGAGATGTTTTCCATGAGAGCCATGACCTCGAGAACGTTTTCGGAAATAAATGAATGTGTAGATTATTATTATTATTATTATTATTAATATTATTGTTATTATTATTATTATTACTATTATTACTATTATTATTATTATTATTATTATTATTAGTATTATAATTATTATTATTATTAGTAGTAGTATCATAATCATTTTTACTATCATTATTATCTTATTATTATTATTATTATTATTATTATTATTATTATTAGTAGTAGTAGTAGTAGTAGTAGTAGTATGATTATTATGCAGTGACTATTTTGCAGAGATGTCGGCATTGGTGGGTCAAATACCATATTTCCGACTAGTATATTTTACTTTATTTTCAGTTCATTTACAGGATTTATTGATTCCCGCGTTCGTGAGGTAGCGTCAGGACAGACGACTGAGCATTACAGGAAATAAAACCCGATCGTGGCTTTTCCCCGTCCCCTGTTTTCTGAAGTAATTATATGGAAGGGAACAATTGCAAACCCACCCAGTCCCGACGCTCATAGTCGCCTTTCAAGATACGTAAGAAAATATAGCTGTAGTATTTTTTTTCCTCGTCTCTCTTCATGGATAATTATATCAGTTCCGATGCGCTAGATCATCTCTTTAATTGTTTTTCGTCCATCGGGGTGGCGGGAAAGTTTTCGGACTCGACGCCATCTTCAAGACAGAGCAAAGTGTTGGGATAAAACAAAGTTATCAGACTTACCTAACTCCTAACCCCCACCCCCTCACCCCCCCCCCCTCCCGGGGGGGGGCCTCTCAGGCAATCTCCCCCCCCCCCACACACACACACGAGCCGTCACACCCCAAGAGGTGACGCACGGATAACTAAACTGTCGAAAATAAAGTAACCGGGAAATTACGTTTGATCCACCGGTGCCAACTAACTAATCGGCAAAAATAACCACTGCATTATTATTATTATTATTATAATTATCATTATTATTATTATTATTATTATTATTGTTACTTTTATTATTATCATTAATGAAACTATTATTATTATTATTATTATTAGTAGTAGTAGTAGTAGTAGTAGTAGTAGTATTATTGTTTTTTCGTAATAGCAAATGTTATAGTAAAAGATACAGTTCTGGCAGCCCAGTGCTGACCTAAGTCTCAGTTTAAACGTAATAAAACAAATTTCATTGTAAGGAGCGTAATTGTTTGGAAGAAAGTAAGCAGGAAAAAAAAAAAAAAAGGATGAAATGTAAACCTGTAAAAGACAAGGAACAACAAGAGGTCAATTTAAATATCATTAAACTAAGGTAAACAGGGTTCAAGGCCCTCTGAGGAACAACCTTTGATCCTCTCGAACGTAGAAGTTTTCCCCCGTCGGTTCTGTGCCCCTTTTGTCGTGTACGAGTGAGGTAAGTGGTGGAAACAGCGATGCCCTGTGGTCACGATGGCTCGCTCTCAGAGTCTGCCTCCGATGGACAGAGAGAGAGAGAGAGAGAAAGAGAGCTAGTGACTGAGTGAGTGAGTCAGTCAGTCAGTCAGTCAGCAGTCCTCCTGTACAAATTGTTTTAGCTCATCGCGATTGGTTTCCCGGAATGTACTGAAAGCTGGGTATGAGTTGATGTAGTTCGTTATATTTGTAGTTCTAAATATTCCAAAAGTTAATTTTATAGTATTTCTTCAGTACTTTTCCGCGCCTTCACCAACACCACCACCTTAAGTATCATCTCCAACACTGCGTCTTGTTGACAGCCATCTCCAACACTGCCACCTAAACCATTATCCCCGCCACCACCACCTCAACCACTTATCTCCAACACTGCCTTAAGCACAGTATCCACCACTGCCACGTTAACCACCATCTCCAACACTGCCACCTCAACCACCATCTCCAACACTACCACCTCAACCATTTATCTCTCCAACACCGCCACCTTAACCTCCATCACCACCACCACCACCACCTCTCACCAAACTTTACCTTCGCATGTAATAGAGTTTAATCCCAAAACTGGAATAATCTTTCCTCAAAGAAGACAACGAAGAAGAAAGTTGCTTCCGAAACAGGCGTTTTCATCCCTCGAGGAACTTTACACAGAAGCGGTCTTAATCGAGAGACCCCGGCAAGAAAGGCTCCTGCATTTCACGAAAGGCGGAGTCCAATCACTGGGGGTCCTTGTGTGTTGTGTGTCTCCTTGGCCAGCCTGGCCCGGCCCGGCCCGGCCCAAGACAGGTGTGAGCGACTCCACGCTGATATCCAGTTTGATGGAACGGTTTGTAAGAAGCTTAGTTTATCGGTCTCATTGGTCGGCACGTCCTCTCATCCTGGCTTATACTAAAAGCGTTCTCTCTCTCTCTCTCTCTCTCTCTCTCTCCATCTTGGGGCTTAATTAGAAGAATGAATAGTAAAAGAGGTTGGGGTAGCGATCCTTTTAGGCAAAGACGTACGTAGTAAGGTCTGTGTGAACCAACTCGGCAGCCGTCCCGAGTAATGCTTGCTTGCCAAAGGTTTAAAACAATTGTCACAAAGATTTATGCAGTATGTCCTTTTGACATGTGTCAGATTTGAGGATCAAGGATGCGTAAGTACTTCACTCCCGATGGTAATTCAAGGAGTCACTGATATCCTTTTGTGAAGCAGTGACCGGTTCATATAAAGGGTTCCAGCTTCGTGTAATACCTATAAGAGAAGGGGAAGAACACCCGTCCTCGCGCGGTGTATCGCGTGACCTCAGACGCCCTTATTGGCTGAGAGCGTCGGAGAATTTTGTGTCCATGTGGTCAGCGAAGTATGGCTCAGAGACAGGTATACACGCCAGTTTGGTACAGCGTTTGGCAACCAGCATAAAAAGAATACGCTCCCATCAGCAAGTTAACCAGTCTTTGCTATAGTAGCTACTTCCTCTCGCCCTACTAAGATGATTTTGACCTTGTTTAGATACAGGAATTTGAATCGAACATTTGTTGTAACACCATGAGCAGAGCTAATTCGAGAAAAACTGTCCTAACATAATGCAACAATTGTCGTTTCTCCATAACAGTAATTCATGCACAGTAAATAGCTAGGCAAACGCTACCATCCTTCCTTGGCTTCAAATGTTACGTATATCTGAGTAAACAATGATTTTTCTATTCCTCATTTTCTTCGATTTTTAACGTTTTCTCTAATTCATTGCTTGCCTTCTATGCAATATTACCGTCCCTTATGAAGACGATATTGTCATGAGCTAGTATAAGAAACTGCTTAATGGTTCACATTTGCAGATTTTATTCTCATTTCATTTTCTTGTGTTTTCCTCCAACTTTGAAACATTTGTTTGACTCCATCAGCTTTTACAAGTTGCCCCCCGACTCCGGACGGCTCACGAAATGTTGCAATCCTTCGTAAGTTGCAGCCAAGCATGTTATGGAGGAACTTAGCTGTGCGAGACAGCTTTGTGTGTGCACTGAGCCAGCAAACTCACCAGATGAATCCGATACATCTAAAGCGGCAGGGATCCGGTCTACTTAATTATGTGGACAAATTTACACTGCCGGATCCCGTAATTACAACGACCAGCTCCTAGGAGTACAGAGTGTCTCTTAAATCTGTTCTGAGATATAGGCAAAATATTATTGTCCTTTACTTGATTTCGAGAAATAATTTCTATTTGTTTTTAATCAATACGAATACTGGATTCGTAAAAAGTCCGATTATTTCTATTATAAGTCATTTCCCTCAAGGAAAATGAAAATTAGTAAAGAAAACGCAGCCACACGACTCCCACAACGGACACAATTACTACACATCACTACTAAGCCTTTCACTTGAGCCCATCTAAACGCCTTTGTTAACCCAAGCAACTCACGATTCATGGAGGCAGGGGTCACTTCTTGGACTGACCCCGTCTGACCTCACGCTGTATAAGGGGCGGGTGATTGTCTCGCTGCTTCATGGCACCACAGAAGAGTCCTGCCTGCACAGCATATAAACATCCAGCATTTTAACAACGTGATTTTAACAAACCGCTTAAATATGTATTAGAATTTGGTCATAAATGTTATGCTAGTCACAAAGAACTTGCATAGACATACAACGTGATGGACTTCTCTCCCACACACACACACACACACACACACACACACACACACACACATAGTTCCTGTTAGAGTAAAAATAATTACCATGCTATAAACTCCGCGGCAATTAATTCACCAAAATTCATCAAGTCCGGCTTAAAGATGCTGAAAAATGAATCCAAGAATATTTTTACAGAAACTTTTGGAAAACAGAAAATGCCAGGATATATATATATATATATATATATATATATATATATATATATATATATATAAAGATATTCGTGATATCTTTGAATCACGAGCAGCTCATTACCACAAAGACCTGCTAGGCTCCTCCAAAATGAGCTTCAACATATGAATTAGTTAGCAAGATAGATCCACGCCGAGGAAGGCGGTCTCTCCACCATTTTAATAGCTTTTTCCTTCCTTTTATATTCCTACTTTCCCTTCAGTTATTCCAGCTTCTCTTTTCATCACCATCTATACGCAGTCTTTACTACGTCAGCTTCTGTTGCCACTACTACTATTACTACCATCAACAGGTTTTGCTAGATAGACTTGGGTTAAAAATTCGCGTGATCTGAATAAGGATAACGATACTTTTCAAAAACTCCAGCAAATTGGTAATCGTAGGAGCCCCAGCACGAGGCTTGATAACCCTCTCTGACTTCAAATTGTTCAGATCTGAAAACGACAAATGCGGGTATTGTATTTTGCGAAATGGATATATCAAAAAGATGAACAACGCAAAATCAGTTTTATATCTGTAATAGTGCGAAAATTTCTTTTTTCTGCGAGGGTTTGCACACCAAGGGATTTTGTATCTTTTCACTGAGGATCAGCTTTAGCACGATGCTACCAGCCCAGACCGGGTAAGTAATTCATACAACGAAACTCTATACCTGAAAAATTTGCAATGTTTGGTTCTCGTGCGGGAGTGAATTCAAAATACAAATCCTTCATTTACTGAAAAATGAAAATACATTTCTTTCCTGAATATATTCTCCTAAGATTGTATGGAATATAGTCAAGCGTTCCAATTATTTTCTACTCTCATGGAGTGACCTCAATATTTTTTTCCTCCCCAACAGCTTCAGGAAAGAATAGATTTGATTTTTTCCGGCTAAGCAGAACATGTTTTCTTTTTCTCTTGGTTACACGAAACGCTGGGAAATATATATATATATATTTTTTTTTTTCACCCAGATGTCCTGCAAAAGTTTATTGTCCCGTGGTTTAGCATTCTCCGCAGAGGAGGGGAAGAGGAGGAATAAAGAATCTATCTCTTCTGAATATGATTTTATACTACCATTTAGTTCAGCAATGCTGGGGAAAATGCAGATCAGAATGTGAAATTAAGATGAGGATGGCGAAATTCAGAGGCGGGAATTTTTTATGAAGTATCTAAGTCATAAGGGAATCAAAATTGTACTGTACAGAAAATCTGGAAAAAATGATATCTCTAGTTCAGCCCAACACCTTAGACCAGTAACGAAAGTATTATTCGAGAAGAAGGACTACATAGACAGACTGACAGACTAACAGACTAATATATATATATATATATATATATATGACATAGAATGAGTGTAGCGATAACAGGAAGCAACTCAGCCTGGGATTGAAATGTTTGTACCGTTGTTTCCTTAAGTCACATGAACGACTTAAAATTTCTCATGGCCGTTTGACTCAACGTTCCCCCCCCCCCATCCCGCTCTCACCACACACACACACACACACACACACACACACATACACGAAATGCCAACAACCGAACAAAAACTGCCGTAATGCAACGTGGAAACGAAGCCTTCTTTATACTTTTTTTTTAAATGACAAATACTTGCCTGTGTTATTATACCATTTAACAATATGATACAAGAGTAATACGATATTTTGATGTTCTTCAACTGTAAAATTTAATTTTCATTTTTAAGCTGTTTCTCTACTAAATCATTTTCATTGGAACACAGACCTAAAAATGAATTTCTCAAATCAGAAATCAAGAGTAAGTCTTTACTTCGACAACACCGGATCATTGCAGGATCCTCTCTCTCTCTCTCTCTCTCTCTCTCTCTCTCTCTCTCTCTCTCTCTCTCTCTCTCTCTCTCTCAGCTACTCGCAAGTTTCGCCACGAAAAATTCTTTAAAGTGAGAAATAAAGAGTTTGCCATTATCTTTTCCCGGCTCTCTCTCCTCCCTCATAAATCTCACAGATGTCTGCTCCCGCTGTACTTGCATAATACACCCCGGCCGGAGTAATGCGCATAACGAGAGAATGATGGTATGTCTTTAATGGTTTATATACACAACAGGTATGGAGGAGTCTGCTCTTACATTTAAAAGAAAATATAAATTTGTTTCTCTATTTTTTTTTGGGGGAAGGGGGGTAATATATTAAAGTTATCTCGCTTTATTATGGTGTTTCGTCTATTAATCAATAGAAAGAATAATCACCATGGGTGTTTTTAAGCTTAATCTACATCTTAATGTGAACTAATCTTGATATCTCTCTTTCAATTGCTAATCCAGTCGTGGTTATAAATGTTATAATTATACCTATGGTATATATTATTGTTATCGTCGGCTCAGTCGTCTGTTCCTGATGCTACCTGGCTAGTGCGGAAAAGGCGATCAGATATAATAATAATAATAATAATAATAATAATAATAATAATGATACTTAGTATTATTATAATTATTACTATTATTATTATCATTATTATTGTTATTATTATTGCTATTATATTATTATTATTATTATTATTATTATTGTTATTATTATTATTATTAGTATTTATTATTATTATTACCATTACTATTATTAGAAATGTATTACAGTAATAATGTTCATGTGATTAAATGGTAAAATTCATAATTCACCAAATATATTTGCATGTGATTTCAATACATTTTCAATATTCGTTCGTATTTTTGGACTGAATGGTGGCTTCGATAGTATAAATGTATTTTTTTTTCTCTTTCCTTCTAGTAGCAGTAAAGTTCATACTGTCATAATTGATAAAGAGAGGCTGCGTTTGTAGTCATCATGAATATTCTTCATCCCATCGTTTATTCACGTTCAATGTAGAAGGCTTTCGGAAAGAATTAGGTGTGTGTGTGTGTGTCAAAAATTATTGTCCTGTGCAACCAGGCTATACGAGAACTGGCTGCAACAGGTTTATGGAGGCCCTTTCGACACAGGGAGACCAAATTCAGGTATCAGTTGTAGCCAAAATTCTCATCATGCGAAAAGTAGTGACAAAAAAATAAAGAAATAGATTGTCGACTAATATATTTACTGATATATCGTAGTTGGCGTTGTCCAGTTAAGATCCTCGTAACCCTAACTGATACGGTATCAAGAATGGATCACCATTTCCTAGCGTTTATATTGAATAATATTATCAATTACCCTTTTTTTTTCTAGAATAGTATATCCCAGAGGTTGTTTCGGATACAACTTTTTACCCGGACGAAGCAGCGGCCCAGAGAGAAAACAGAAAACAGAGAAGCGTGCCATGCGGACTGTAAATGTTTAATGGTGGCTAAAACTCCAAACAAAAAATGAAATTGTGTCCATTTTGAATTTTCAGTATTTCCGTGTGCCATGGACGAAAGCTACTGCAACATTTCAATTACGTGTGATATATTTCATTTACGTTTGAAATGCGTCATTTGTGGCATAATACACAAGTGGATATTTTACAAGATATGGCAGTAAATTTTTATATGTATATAATTTCCTCGCGTGACAATGTTCTTTTTTTTTTTTAGTTGTACGTGTCACATGCACAGGCCTCAGATTCGACCCCTTTTCTTTCTGACGATTGAACCATCTTTTTAACCACATGCACCATGATCCACGCTTTGTTAAAAACCATCAGAGGTGTCACAGTTGTTTATTTCACAGTACGCAGGTCTAGATTTTGAATCTCCTGAGAGTTAACAGCCTCATATTACGGCCATAAAAGTTATGAATTTATTTTTTCGCGTGTCGAGAGATCAAGCTGTATTAGGAAGGATCAAGATTCGCTAGCGCATGTAGTGCATTCGTAAACAATATTATCTTTGCACCAAGACTCGGAAATATTGTTTAGAGGATGTAGGAATTACTTATTGAGTTACATCAACGTTGGTTAAAAATCATCTAAATAGAAAAAAAGAGTAATAACTTGTGACCTCTAAAAAGAGTTGAAAATAATTGTCACAAAATTGTTTTTGTCATTAACTGAAGTACAGAGAGAGAGAGAGAGAGAGAGAGAGAGAGAGAGAGAGAGAGACCTTTGTCCAAATTTCATGAACGTTAACTGAAATATGTCCAAGTATTTTTTTGTGTGTGATTCTTTTTTACCACAAAGATTAGCCAAGAGTGGAAAAGCTTCAAATTTGATGTACCCCTGATGTGGGGCATATAAATTTCGCTATTGCTGGCTAGAACATGATCAGGTAACGACCCTGAATATTCTTTTTTATTTTGTGAACTTTGACTCCTTCAGAACAGCAGAACTGACTCAGATCACACATTTTTGCAGCAAGTCGAATGAAGGTTTGTGAATACCTATACCGTGTTTTGTCTTAGTTTAGTGAATAGTTTAAGATACTTTGAATAGTTTAAAGAATAGCAACCTAAAATCTAAGTCTTAGGGTTGTTCAAACTTTAACCACATAGAACCTTTAAGAGACCTTCATCATTACCATGAAAAATGTGTTTTCCTCAGTGTTGTAAGAATGCAATTATATATATATATATATATATATATATATGTGTGTGTGTGTGTGTGTGTGTGTGTGTGTGTGTGTGTGTGTGTGTGTGTGTGAGGGAATGGGGCACAATGGAGGAGGGAAATCAATTTCCAACCCTAGCTTAGATTCTGATGTAAATCTTATTCGTCAGTAATGACGCCCACACCACACAATTATTCTTGAACTCTCAGGCCCTCACCATCTGCAGACGTCGGCGAAGTGGATGGTACGGATACGTCATCCTTAAGGCGCATCTTCCTCGCGATGAACGACCGACAATTCTTCTACGCTGGTGACCTCACCAGAGCTGTGGGGTACAACGCGTCGTTGTCATTCATCGGTCGGAAGCGGGAATGCGTTGAAACGCAAGCGTAAGGCGGAGTGGGGACACGATATGCAGCTGTAGTTGGCAGGTACGGGTCGAGGAAATAGAAAGACAGTAGGTCGAATGTTAAGGTAAGATGTGAAAGGAAAGCCCAGAAGTCTGTGTAGCCCCGGGATATCCAATATTCTTATAGTCCTGCTGTGTACACACACACACACACACACAGAAAGTCTCTCACCTAATCAATACACCAATCACTGAATGATTATACCCCACTCCCTTCCACATTCCCTTCTCAGCCAACTCCCGAGACTGGAACAGAAAAGAATATATCAGACGACGAAACGATTCAAATCTTCCTGGGTACTAATGGCGCAGACACCGTTCCCCCCTCCTCGCCCAAGGCCCAGATTCTCAACTAATCACTTGTCTGTCTCGACCGTAAGGCGATTAGCTTCTCACGGTGGAGCCCAAGAAAACCTTTCACTCACACAAACTTTGATTGAAAAGTTCCCTACCGGTCTTAAGGAGTTTTGTCTTCGTGTTACGTCTCTTTTTTTTTCTGTTTTATTGAAACGATTCTTTATTTGGGACATATATATATATTCTTTTTATACATATCATTTTCCACATTAATGAGATAACGTCAAGATAAGGTGACTGAACTTTAGAGGCAGAAATTCTCATTTGGCCCCTTCTCAGTTCTTTCTTTTGGAAAAGTAAAAGAAAAGGAGGAAAGGATTTCCAGCCTCCACCCCTTCTAGTCGCCTTCTACGACATGCAGGGAATACGTGGGAAGTATTCTTTCTCCCCTATCCCCATGAATAATATAT
>JAYMFT010083802.1:0-14216 GCA_038088735.1 Panulirus argus | reverse complement strand
CATTACTTACTCGATCAAACCACCTCACACCACATATTTTCCTTAAACATTTCATTTCCAACACATCCACCTTCCTCAGTATATCCCTATCTATAACCCATGCCTCGCAACCATATAATATTGTTAGAACTACTGTTCCCGAAAACCTACCCATTTTTGCTCTCCGAGATAATGTTCTCTTTCCACACATTCTTTATCGCTCCCAGAACCTTCGCCGACTCCCTTACCCTATGACTCGCTTCCTCTTCCATGGTTCCATTCGCTGCCAAATCCACTTCCAGATATATGAAACACTTCACTTCCTCCAGTTTTTCTCCATTCAAACTCGCATCCCAACTAACTTGTCCTTTGACCCTGCTGAACCTATTAACCTTGTTCGTATTCACATTTACTCTCAACTTTCTCCTCTCCACCCTTTTCCAAAGTCAGTCACCAACTTCTGCAGTTTCTTACTCGAATCAGTCACCGGTGCTGTGTCATCGGCGAACAATAATTGACTCGTTTCCCAGGCCCTCTTATCCCCAACAGACTGCATACTCGCCCCTTTCTCCAAAACTCTTGCATTTACCTCACTAACCACCCCATCCATAAGAAATTAAACAACCATGGGGTCTCTCCTCTTTTCGCACTCGTACACATGCCTTACACCCTTGATTAAAACTTCTTACTGCCGCTAGCAGATCACCTCCCACACCATATATTCTTAAGACCTTCCACAAAGCATATCTATCAACACTTACATATGCCTTCTCCAGATCCATAAATGCTACATACAGATCCATCTGTTTTTCTAAGTATTTCTCGCATACATTCTACAAAACAAACACCTGATCCAGATATCTTCTACCACCTCTAAAACCACACTCCTCCTCCCCAATCTGATGCTCGCACAGAGCATTCATCCTCTCAGTCAATACCCTCCCATACAATTTTCCAGAAATGCTCAACAAACTTATACCCCGGTAGTTTGAACATTCGCCTTTATCTTCTTTGCCTTTGTACAATGGCATTGTACATGCATTCCGCCAATCCTCAGGCACTTCACCATGATCCATACATACAATGAATATTCTTACCAACCAATCAACAACACAATCACCCCCATTCTTGATAAATTCATCTGCAATACCATCCAATCCCGTCGCCTTGCCGGATTTCATCTTCCGCAAGGTTTTCACCACCTCTCTCTCCACCAAACCACTCTCCCTGACTCTCTCACTTCGCACACCACCCCGACCAATACAGCCTACGTCTGCCACTCTATTATCAAACACATTCAACAATTCTTCAAAATACTCACTCCATCTCCTCCTCACTCCATCAATACCCGTTATCACTTCCCCCTTTGCCCCTTCACCGATGTTCCCGTTTGTTCTCTTGTCTTACGCACATTAGTTACTCCCTTCCAAAACATCCTTTTATGCTCCCTGAAGTTTAATGATGATCTCTCACCCCAACTCCCATTTGCCCTCTCTTTCAATCTTTGCACCTTCCTCTTGAGCTGCCGCTTTCTCTTATACGTTTCCCAGTCATGTGCACTCCTTTCTTGTAAGAATCGTCCAAACGCCTCTCTTTTCTCTTTCTTAAGCAACTGTATTTCTTCATCCCACCACTCACTACCCTTCCTAATCTGCCCACCTCCTACCTTTCTCATGGCACATGCATCTCATGCACATGCCATCACTGCTTCCCTAAATACATCCCATTCCTCATTCACTTTCCTCACTTCATTTGCTCTCACCTTTTGCCATTCTACACTGAATCTCTCCTAGTATTTCTTCATACAAATCTCCTCTCGAAGCTCACTTACTCTCACCACTCTCTTTTTCCCACACCACCCCTTTCATAACGAATTAAACAACCATGGTGACATTACACACCCTTGCCGCAGACCGGCCTTCACTGGGAACCAAACACTCTCTTCTCTTTCTACTCGTACATGCGCCTTACACACTTGATAAAACTTCTCACTGCTTCTAACAGCTTACCTCCTAAACCATATATTCTAACTACCTTCCACAAAGCATCTCTATCAACCCTTCTCCAGATCCATAAATGCCACATACAGATACATCTGTTTTTCTCTGTATTTCTCACACATATTCTTCAAAGCAAACACCTGATCCACACAACCTCTACCACTTCTGAAACCCATTGCTCTTCCCCAATCTGATGCTATGTACATGCCTTCACCCTCTCAATCAATACCCTTTCATATAATTTTACAGGTATACTCAACAAGCTTATGCCTCTGTAGTTTGAACACTTACCTTTATCCCCTTAGCCTTCATAGAATGGAACTGTACATGCATTCCTCCAATCCTCAGGCACTTTGCTATGATCCATACACCCATTGAATATCCTTCCCAACCAATCAACAACACAGTCACACATTCTTCACAAATTCAACTGCAATACCATCCAATCCCGCTACCTTGCCGTATTTCATAATCAGCATGGCTTTCACCACCTCTTCTCTTTTCACGAAACCACTCTTACTGACTCTCTCACTTCGCATATCACCTCGACCTAAACACCCTACATCTGCTACTCTATCATCAAACTCATTTAACAATCCTTCAAAATACTCACTCCATCATTATCTGTTATCACTTCCCCTTTTGCCCCCTTTACCGATGTCCGCATTTGTTCTCTTTTCTTTCGCACTTTATTTACCTCCTTCCAAAACATCTTTTCACTCTCCCTAAAGTTTAATGATACTGTCTCACCCCAACTCTCACTTGCCCTCTTTTTTAACCCTTGACCTCCTGCTTTATCTTATACATTTCCCAATCATTTGCACTGCTTCCTTGTAAGTATCGCAAAACGCCTTTTTTCTTTTTCATTAGCAACCTTACTTCTTTATCCCATCACTCACTACCCTTTCTAATCTGCCCACCTCCCACCTTTCTCACGCCACATGCATCTCTTGTTCATGCTATCATTGCTTCCCTAATTACATCCCATTCCTCATCCACTCCCCTCACTTCATTTGCTCTAACCTTTTGCCATTCTACCCTGAAACCTCTCCTGGTATTTCTTCACACAAGTCTCCCTTCCAAGCTAACTTACTCTCACCACTTTCTTTTCCCCGAAATTGCCTCCTCTTTCTCGAAAACCTCTACAAATCTTCAACTCACCTCAGACATCCCACCAGATGCCCCTCTCAGCACATTTACATCCAAAAGTCTCTCTTTTACACTCATATCAATTAATACGTCATCTGATAATGCTAATTGACCATCTCACCTACTCACATACGCATACTTGTGTATATCTCTCTTTTTGAACCAAGTATTTCCAATCACCAGTCTTTTTTCCAGCTCACAACTCCACAAGGTCTTCATTTTTTCCATTCATAACACTGAATACCCCATGTGCACCAATTATACCCTCAACTGCCACATTACTTACCTTCGCATTTAAATCACCCATCACTAATACCCGGTCTCGTGCACCAAAACTGCTGACACTACTCAACTGCTTCCAAAACACTTGCCTCTCATGATTTTCCTTCTCATGGCCAGGTGCATAAGCATCAGTAATAAAACATCTCCCGCCATCCACTTTCAGTTTTACCCACATCAATCTAGAATTCACTTTCTTACACTTTACCACATACTCCCACAACTCCTGCTTCAGGAGTAGTGCTACGCCTTCCTTAGGTCTTGTCCTCTCATCAACCCTTGACTTTACTCCGAAGACATTTTCAAACCATTTTTCCCCTTTACCCTTGAGCTTGGTTTCACTTAGAGCCTGAACATCAAAGTTTCTTTCCTCAAACATTCTACTTAACTCTCCTCTCTTCTCATCTTGTTTACATCCACATACATTCAGATACCCCAATCTGGGCCTTCGAGGAGGATGAGCAATCCTCGCTTGATTCCTTCCTGTGTTTCTTCTTTTAGAAATGGAAATATATATATTAATATACATGCATACTCAAAGGCACAAACCAAGACAAAGAAAGTGAGAGATGGTGACTCACACTGTTTGCCCTTGTTCATGGTGGGCGTCGGGGGTGGGTGGGTACGGGTGGAACGCCACTTCCAGTGAGGCTTCTGGGCACGGGAGAAGAAATACTTCATCAGCTCCTCAGGGCTGTCCCCTACTATGTCCTGATTGTACTTGTACTCGCAGTACACCCTGGGGGAAGGGAGGATGAAAATATCGTTTAAAAAATTTCACCTGTTGAATAGGTAATACAAGCATGGTATATAACTTAATTATGACTTCGCTACATAACACACACACTCGTAAGGGAGACTCTAAGGAACTTGGCACACGACTGTCTGAAGGTTTGAGGAAGTAACGCTGCATAATCTCCAGGTAGAATAGGACTATCAAAGTATATCACGAGGGCAGAGGAAACACAGCACTGATGCCGTACTGCTTGTTTCTTTGAAGAGTACGCAAGATACAAGAAAGGAAAAAATGACAAGACAGCAGGTGTATGCTGGGGAAGACAAATTAATTATATTACGTGAAAAGAGGCGTAGGAAGATTAGTATATTACAGGACTAAATCATCCTATAAGATGAAGTAAAAGGTGAACAAGTTAGTATCAGACGTCCGTAGAACTTGAATTATTCTTTCAAGAAACAATTTTGAATTGAAAGTAGTAAATCCATCGTTGGTGGAAAGCACAAAACATTACTAATAGGGGAACAAGGTGACAACTAATTTCTTATTTCTTTTTCTATATTTAAGATTTTTTTCCAGGAATTATTCTGGTGACAGAAAACAAATAGTTTTCATACCTAAAATCCATTATTTATTCATTTCCAAGTTTACAGACTTGTAAAAGGTAATACTCACATATACCACAAAAGGAATACACAAGATTGACAAGCAAACTTTACACTCATATACGCAAATACACATGAACTTAAACACAAGCGCAAACACGAACCTGCATACACATTCATGAACATTTATACCAATAAAGACACAGAGACACACAAATACACAAACGCACAGAATAACACACACACATAATATGAAATCAAACAAAAATGTTAAGAAAGATGTGAAAAAGTACTTTTATAGATTGGGTGACTGATGAACGGAATAAAATGACTGATAACATAGTTCATGTAGTCATCATACAGATATTTAAGAAGTTGTGTGATAGTAAAGAATATTTAAGAGATGGGGCCCCACGAGTGTAAAACTCCTTACCCGTATAGGACAAATAGGACACACACACACACACACACAAACAGAAAGCATCTTATTGAAGACTGCTGTATGTAAACAAAATAAAAGATCTTTAGCACTAACTGGCTACTGTGCAGACTGTCGAATGTGCAGTGGCTCCCTATAAAGATTTTTCCGCTATGATCACTTTTCAAGGTCCATACATGCAGCGGTAGAGGGTATGGCCTTGGAATTATTTTAAACTTCTGAGGAAGGTCATAAGGCCCCTGGCAGTCAATAGACCTATAGCTCAAGCACCTGCACAATTAAGTTCTAAATACTTGACTGATGGTGCTTGAACTTGGCTTCGAACTTTTAGAAGTTTAAAGCACTGAATAGGATTTCCATCAATTTTACGTTAAAACTGAATAATAAGAGCATGTCTGGTTTATGCAACCCAAGAGTCAAACTAGGCTAGAAACTTAGAAAAACAACAGAACCTAGCCAGGTAAATCATCAAGACTAATAATTGTGCCCAGATTTGTTAGAAGTAGGCTGGAGGAGATCTTTATGGTTTTTCATTTGGAGAGAGATCAGATAATCAAAGGGCATGTCAGTTGAGACCATAAGGGTGGGATATTGTTATCAGTAATACAGGAACATGATCAGTAGTCATAACAACTGGATGAAGAAGTTAGGGGGCCATAGAAAGTGTCACCATGTGGAAAGCAAAGACTATGATATTGACAGATGTAGTCCAAAAATCATGAAAAGATGTCAAAGATTATGATGAGAAACTCTTAAGAATTAAGGAATTCAAAAGTAAAATTGCCAGGTAACAGAAGGTGCATCTAGTGTAGGCATTAAAGAAAGAGGCTAAGATATTCTTCATAGGGCGTCCCTGTAGCACATGGAAAAAAAAAGATAGAAAAAAGAAAAAAGATACCACAACACAAAAATCAGAGATTTTGGGGATATCGGTCGGGAGACAAAAGGAAATTCTGGGGATAATCAAAAGACAGAAGGGACTGATTGATGCTAAGGACGGAGTTCTGGGAACAACGAAACTAAGGGACATAGCAAGTCAACTGTGGTTATAGAAGGGGTGATCTAAACTGCTAGGAACAAATAATATAGGTAGTGTATGGGGAAACTTTTTCGGTATAAGATTTAAAAACATACAAAAAATTCAGGATCAGTACGTACTGACGAAGAGGGAGGTTTTGGTAGAACCCACAGACATAGAGGTTCATGAAGCAATAATGAACCACTTAGCCGAAAAATGGGCAGCACCAAAATGTCGAACGTTGGTGGAACGAAAGATAAATACACGTAAGTCACGGATGGTTTTTGGGCCGGAAAAGACCACATTTCAGCCATAGAAAAAGTATCAGTAAAAAAAAAAGGACTACCAGAGGCTACAGACATGAAAGGCGCAGTTTCCAAGAAGATCGAATAAAAGGAAACTGGTAAATAAAGTTAGGACTCAAAACGTATGGTAATGATTGCCATCAGTACGGTGCTATGTGGCTAGGCTGAAAATTAATGAGAAAGGAGTAACTCGGAGTAGTATTCATCACAGGAGATAAATCGATGAAAGAACATATAAAAAGAAAGGAATACGATCAGGCTGAAATATGAATATAGATATAGGACTGGTAGTAATACATATGGGCTTGAAGTAAATGGAAAACAGCTACAGCTTGAGGACTGATAGGGATAGAAACTAACACTGTTGAAATAGTTGGGAAAAAAATCCTACTGAAGACACAAGACCTCCCCTGCCTTGTGTAGAGGGATAATGCTAACACGAAGGGAAAGAGATGAAAAAGAAGGAGAAGGAGGGTTGGCCTTCTTTATAAGAAAAAATTACATTATGCACATCTTTGTAATAATTCTTAGTCCTCCAAAAGATTTCATGTATGAAAATAACAACAAAGGAAGAATCAGTTTCATACATGAAGGAATGAGACATGAAATCCTCGCAGAGGTAAAATACTATTGAAGAGGGAGTTCAGTTATAAAGAGACAGACTGGAAGAGATTAGATTCCTATGGAGATAGTGAGTCATGGAAACACAGTTTCCTAGTGTATGTAGAAACATTTCCTTTTAGAGCATGTCATTAAAAACACTTGAATCTTGGGTACTGATACGCCATTATCTGTAGACTTATCTTTATACACAACAGCATGGAAATTGGGAATAAGAAATCTGATACACCATTAGGTAGGGAGACCATATAATGCTTGAGCTTGAAAATAGATGAATAGCTTCACTGGGAATATAAACTGAAATTCGAGTTACGCTGCCATGACGTGGATTATATTTATGGAAGCCTCGGAGAAATATACAATGAAGGAATGGGAACATGGGAACCTTTAACTGGATATACAGGTGGAAGGTTAGAAAAGCGAGATATGGTTCTTTCACTTTCTTGAAAATTCGCAAATACTTTTCCTGTCTTTTTTCCCCATTTCTTAATTCTCTCTATATTTCAATAAGGGCCTGGCCTTGCTGTGGACTTTTTCCGTGACTGGAGCCTTCATCATAAAAAAAAGATAGCGGAAGGATGTATTGTGGTGGAGATGCAGGCAACGCTACTAGGTGGAATTAAGCTGCATGAATCCGTGTGCGAAAGGGACTTAGGTTTCAGCTTTGTACCTAAGCTGCCACAAGGTCTCCACCTTATGGGAACTGTAAAGGAGACAAACGTTCTGCTGGTAAGTATTAAAGTCGCGTTTAAATACATGGACAGGGAAATACGTACTCTACAAACTCGTCACTTTGTTTATGAGGTTCAGAACTAGAATATGCTTCTCAAGTTTAGTCGTCGCACTTACAGAAACATAATTTGTTAGAGACGGTCCAGAGAATGGCAAAAAGATGGTACCAAAATCATAATAGACGGATTACAGTGAAAGGCTAGAGCCCATAAATTTGTTTACTATGGAAGAGAGAAGAGTAAAGAGTGACTTGACCACAACCTTTAACTTTTCGAACTAATCTGATGTCAAGAGTGAACTATTCTTCGAAGGATACAAAGATATGCCAACAACCACATGTCATGAAATGAAAATAAACAGAAAACTTATCATACATGATGTAAAAAAGTACTAGGGTAGTGGATGAATGGAGTAAACTGAGCGATGAGACTGTGAAAGCTGACAGTTGTATAATAGTAGAAAGATCCTATGAATGGAAGAACTCCCTATTCAGACAAGTAGTATAAATATATAATTACACACACACACACACACGCACACACACACACACGTCATAAACAATTCATGAGCAAATGCTTTGCTAAGCAAGCAAACAACTCAGTCTTATGTTAGTTAGGCAATGTGGTATTAATCTAGCTATTCATCACAATGTTAAGCGAAGTGCATAACATATACTAAACCACAGTATTTACTTTATAAACATCCCTGTATATCTGCCACTCTGACTATCCAGATGTACCTCACTAACGGGCTTATCCAAAGTGTGGAAATATCTAGCCCACCTTGATCTTAAGCTCATTTTATGTATTTAAGCAGTTATTATCGTGACCTCTCAGTTCTTTTATATCTTTAATACCTCAACATTGTACCTTCATCTTAATGGCTGCTTATATCCAATTAGCAGTTATCAATCTATCTATTTATTTATTACACACACACAACAAACACATCTGGCTTACACTGGGTGGATGTGCATACATACACACAGGACCAAAGCCTATATATCCCAAGTCGACCCACTCTGCCTAAAAAAAAAAAAAAAAAAAAAAAAAAAAAAAAAAAAAAAAACAGACCCGGCCGCGCAGGCCGACTTGTGACGTCAAGCGGCCCTGAACCCTCAGTTGATTCGTTAACCCTGTACCGGCACGAATTCTTTGTTTAGGGCCAATAACGTGGCATACAGGCTCCACCCAAATGCGTATGGGTCGACTTGGTATGTATTGGCTTAGCACAAGACAGTGAAAACATGATTAAAACACGAAGCAACACGAGTGTAACACTTTCCCCGTAACATACAAATAGTAATTATAAATAGAAGACACACACACACACACACACGCTTGAACACGTTGACAATAAGATAAACTTACCAATCAGGATGAAGGGTCCAGTTGCCGGATGAGAAGTGATCCATAGCTGGAAAATTGAGATACAAATATATATATGTATAGATATCTATGTATATGCTGAGTCAACAGGTACATCAGAAACACACGAGTTATTTTCCTGTCATAAACATACATTTTTTCCTATAATAAGGATTCATCATGGTCACATTTTTTCCTATAATGAGGTTACATCATGGTCAGATCTTTATTATGGATTCATCATGGTCGCATTTTTTCTATAATAAGGATACTTTATAGTCAGATTTTTTTCTATAATGAGAATTCATCATGGTAAAATTTTTAGTACAATAAGGATTTTTCCTATAATGAAGATTCATCACTGTCATATCTTTCCAACATTGAGGATGTATCATGATCAGATTTTCAGTGTTCAATGACACTTGATAAAAAAATGATATATGCTAGAAGAACATCTATTAGGTGATGACATCTCGTTCCTAAAACAGTCAGACTTTTCCAAATCAACATTGTACTGTCTTTCTCTGAGCATCATCAACCTTCCCCTCCTATCTCAAGCTCTTGAAAGCGACAGTATAAGGGATGAACACACTGTCATCAAATCTGCTACCTTTCGAGAGCCTAGAGACTCATCTTTCTCACTCCAAATGCGACTGATACAGTATTCGTATCTCTTACTCAACAAGCTTTCACACATTACTGGAGATTCCAAGGAGCGTTCGTGACGTAAGTTGTTTCATTAACAGTTTACTTTTTTTCTTTTTAAGCCTTAACCAATTGATTTAGGCCCACTGTTACAGCTGCGTCTCCAAAAAGTATCCCTTAGAGAAACCCACTGAATGGTGGAGCGCAATTTGAACGAATCAAGTATTCTTTTTACGGTTCAAGAAAACACCGGAAATGTGAAATTGAAATTCGAGAGTGTAAGATGAGACTCCAAAACACTAAGGACCCCGAAGAAAGTTGTAGATTTACGAAAGCGTTTGCTGAACTAAGTGCTTATACTCACCCTTGGGGCCTCTCGGGTCCTGGATAGCCCTAGTAATTTCTATCTGCCCGTGCACCTTATATTGGCCATACCCATCGGGTAAGGCAATGCCTAGACTGAAGGGCGTTCCATCAACCTTTTCAGTAAAGTACCTCTGCTTCCTCTGAACCACGCGTTTCTGAAAAAGGCCACAAAGTAGGTCATGTAGTGGATGCTGAGGAGAGACACGCCGGGGTACGAGGGGAGTACAAAGATATGGTCAAGAACGATGGGGACTGTAATGTCTGTGCTGTACAAAATTGCAGCCAGTAAAAGATGACTAAAAGTATCTACCTAGAGCTACCCGGGGGAAAGGATGGCTTTTAAGATCAAGATAGGTACAGGGGGTGAATCAGGCAAAAGGCAAAAACCCCTCTATGCTATAAAGAACTAGGTGACCAAAACTTAGCGTCAGTGAATACAAGACTAACATCCCTGGAACCGAGTGCTTTTGGTTTTGACAATGAATCCTCATTTGTATGTGGCGATTTGAAGTATATGGTAATCATATGGGATTTTTTTTAAGACAGTTACATGATAGTCAACCACTTCTATATATACACACATGGCTTCTGACATGCTTTACCCTTGAGCCTTACCATGTTATCCATGTGCATCTTAACGTTGAGTACGGTCTCAGAATTACGCTGTTCGATCAGGTCTCGGCGGAGCTGGAAGACAGTGGTGGATGAGAAACAGTAACGTCACAGAGCACAATCAGCATGTTCAAAGGTTGGCTTGTTTTGTATTCCACTGTCAAAAGAAGCTGGATAAGGATACATGGAAACTGTCCATTAAGTGGATGAGACTGCTTGTTAGCTATCAAAGAATGAATGTAAACAGGCTGAAAATGCAGTAATAAGGAGAAATATGAGAGGAAATGTTTCAAAACCTGTAATGATCTTGAAAGCATGACTGAATGCTTTTATCTGATGATGAAGTTATTTGGCATTAGACATAATGTAGAGCTTTGTAATACCTTAGTAATGATGTATACTTTGTTTTTTCTTACCATGAGAGTAAGTTATGCTGTGAAATATTAAATTGGTCGTAAGCACATGCTGATTATGCCATGGAAGGTAAAAATGTGGTCAATACTTACATAATTCCTTTATATTTCTAGTGGGGGAAAGACGCTGTTGAATATAACTGTTTTTTTGAGGGATGAGGGACATTATTTGCCTGAGATGTAGCTTCTGCTGATAGGGTAGGATAAAGGAGGTGGTGGTATTCCGTTTATATGAAAATCAGAGTTCCAGGTCATAGTCTGTGTTTCAGTACAAGAAGAAAAGGAGACAATTAGACACATTAAGAATTTTAGAAAAGGTTAAAAAGATATAAATGTAAATATATGCAGAAAAAGGATAAAAGTATATGAGAAAGGTGGATGACGGATAAAATTTATATGCACTCATAGGAAAAGAAGGACAGATAGAGTAGGTCTTCAAGAATCATCTGCCATGAGAGTTCAGCACAAACATATAGTTTACAAAAAAAAAAGTCTGAATATGGAACAGCCCTTTGATATCGAATCTAAAATGGACAGATTAATCTGCAACTTGCCATTTTCAAGTATAATCTTTTTTATTCATTCAAAGAAACATTCATGGCAATGCTTCTGCCAAGGTATAAGCTGTGATATTTTGGTTTAGGAAGGTGGAATCATCACAATGGAATGTGTACAACGCCAACATTGTAAATATAACTGTTTTATCATTCAGGTTCTTTGGAATATATAGTGAAAGGGCAACTTTCTTATCTTTTAACAAAAACAGGTCGTCTTCCTTTGTTTCATGTGCATGATAATGAGCTTGCTCTAATATATATATATATATATATATATATATATATATATATATATATATATATATATATATATATATGAATGAATGAAGGCATACTAAGAAACCTTGTTATTATTAACACGTAACTTAACGTGTGAGAGCCCAGTAAAAAGAACTGGAAGGGGCATACAATTCGTTATGTAAGTCATTGACTTCTTTAAATGAATTCTTTTTATGATTCATCTTTACATATTTCTACTTTTTCTACTTTCGGATAACATGACTAATCTACAAAACTCATTAATTGTCTATTTCTAGTAAGCCCACAATTACTTGACTTGTACCAGAGGTTTCTGTGAGCTCAAAACACAGAAAAGAAAGGAGAAAAGCATATGGACTTTGTTGTAAGCTAACAACCATGGAAAATCTTCTGTGTCGTCAGCTCACGCTATTAGAGGGAAGCAGGGGATATGACCCAACAGTCCTAAGAGATTAGCCCTACGACAATCTGGAAAATCAAGCGTCAAACAGCTAAGTTGGTCAGTTCCTCTACGACACTTCAGTACTTGCCTGTGTTACGAGGAAAAAAAAATAATGATACGTTTGGGGATCTCAACAGATTACTGTCCGAGTGGGATTCATCACAGTGATTGCTGTGATGATCCAAGGCTACCATCTGAGCTAGGGTTGGCTAGCCATCTAATGTGTGGAGAGAGGCAATTAGTTCTTACGTGGGGCTTGGGGAGGAAGTATGAGTAGGCATGTAATCGTCGCAACCCTGCCATTGGTCAGGTATCGCTTGTTTCCGGATGTGATGTGCTAGTACATTAGATAGTTATCATTGTTCGATTCTATTTAATGGTGGTGGTCTGTGATGACAGCAATGTTTGTTTGGGTTAATTTCGAGAACAGATGTCACCAAAGAGCACATTGCTGCTTTACACTTCTTGAACATTGTGCATATGCAGTGGTCTTTTGAATATGTATATATATATATATTGACTTTACGAGTATGTTATCCATGGAACTGATGATGTATGTCCAAAAGTTACCTTGTAATTTGAACACGAGTAATCAGTCGCCGACTTTTCGTCCACTTCACTGAGGTTAGCAACAATACATGCACAGAGGACCCGTGTAGCAGAGAGGTTCAAGTCGTTTGGATTCACAGTCTAACAATACTCTTCTATTTTAGCTTCTAATTTATAAGCAGTCATATGAATTTATACAATGATTAGTGTGAATCCAAGCTCACATCATATAGCCATCTTTACATTATCAGGCTCATGCTGCACGAAAATGAGGGCAATACAAGAAAGGTGATAGGCTGAGCCAACCCATGAGGCTCCGCCCCCTCCAACAGCAGCACCAATGGCACGTACAGAGACTCTGCCAGAACCGCGCAACAGACAACAGGCTTTTGAGATGACTATATAAATGTGAGTGAGAAAATTAGAAATGGTAGTAGGGAATTGTGTCTAAGTAGAGGAACAGTTCTGATGTTCTTTAGCCAAGGGACAGGAGGCGGTCTTCAATCTCTTAAGCAACTGGAAATAAGGCCTTTTTTTCTATCTTGTTTTGCTCCCTCATCCCAGTGGACAAGAGACCCTCCAGAATCCAAAAGTTGAAAGTAAGAGATGAGCTCAGGCTGAATAGCTATTAGGAAACAGATATTCGAAGGTCTCTTAAACCAGTGGGAGAGGGGCAACCCCATGTCTTATATAACTAATAAGAACATGGAGCCAAAGGCCAAGATAGGATCTAGGCAAGCGCCTAGGCTGGCACCAGTCCCTAGCCATCCCGGAGAACAGGCCAGTACCTTGGTATTATAATTTCTCCACCCTGTCAGCTGCTTCCACATCATGGAAAAAAACAAGAGAGAGTCGAGGCATATAGAATGAGAAAAGTTTTATTATTAGTAGACCGAATTCTGAAACTATCTGGAAATTCATCCGGTGACGCCGGTCGTTTCTCACAATGCAATTTCCCCTAAACGGGAGGAATCGAAATAATAATATTAACTTCAGAGTTAAGATTGGTACTTTGTCTCAAATGTTTAGTGAAAATTTTGGAGAGCACAGAGAACGCAATCCTGTACAAGTTACTGACTTATTAAGTTCATACCGTGCATATATGTACTCTCCCACACAAACATCCTTACATTATATATATATA
>JAYMFT010083791.1:0-14216 GCA_038088735.1 Panulirus argus | reverse complement strand
TGGCTCATTTCAAGAGACATGTTTTTCACTTTCTCAAAAATTTGTAAATACTTTCCCTGTCTGTTTTTCCCCCCTTTTTCAATTCTCTCTATATTTCAATTAGGGCCCGGCCTTGATGTGGACTTTTGTCCGTGACTGGGGGGGGGGAACTCTGAAATACATAGCAAAGTTGCTACAGGAACAAATGAAGTACGGCCATGTTTGCTCACATCCTTCCCTTAGCTGTCATATGCAATGCTCTGAAATCAAAGGCCCCTATCCACAACCATACCCCACAGACCTTTCCAAGGCTTCACCTGGCTACTTCGCTTGCCCTGGATCAGTCCACTGATAGCACATTTCCCCCTGTGTACCACATCATTCTGATTCACTCAGTCCTGTGCATGTATTTCGCCCTTCTACATTATCAGGCTCCAACCATTTAAATATTTTTTACACCATCCTTCCATCTCCAGGTTGGTCTCCTCATACTCCTTTTCCCCAGTCATTTTCTCTTTATGTCTAAACCCTTTCAGCATACCTTCTTCAGCTCTTTGGACTGCATTCTTATTAGCACACATCTCTCTTACCCTTTTATTACTTTCTTTATCAAACCACCTAACACCACAGGTCCTCAGACACTTAAATTCCAAAACAACCATCCTCTTCTGCACATCCTCATGTAAAGCCCATGCCTCACATCCATAAAACATCACTGGGACTACTATACCTTCAAATATACAGTTTTGCCTTTCCAGAACCTTCACCCAATCACCCACCTTATGACTCACTTCTCCTTCCATGATGCCATTCACTGCCATGTCCACTCCTAGGTATCTAGAACACTTCTTTTCTTCCAATTTTTTTTCATTCACACTCACAACCCAACTACCCTGTCCTTCTGCTTTTATTTTCCTTTACTCTTAACATATGTAAACACTCCCAAACTCAGTCACCAACTTCTGCAGTTTCTCATTCCAAAACAACCATCCCCTTCTGCACATCCTCATGTAAAACCCATGCTTCACATCCATAAAACATCATTGGGACTACTATACCTTCAAACATACAGTTTTGCCCTTCCAGAACCTTCACCCAATCACCCACCTTATGATTCACTTCCCCTTCCATGGTGCCATTCACTGCCATGTCCACTCCTAGGTATCTAGAACACTTCTTTTCTCCCTTTTTTTTTTTTTCATTCATATTCACAACCCAAATAACCTGTCCTTCTGCCCAGCTAAACCTAATAATGTTGCTTTTATTTACATTTACTCTCAACTTCTCATGTCAAACACTCCCAAACTCAGTCACCAACTTCTGCAGTTTCTCATTTAAATCTGCCACCGTGCTGTGTCATAAGCAAACAACATATTCACTTCCCAAGCCCTCTCATCCCCTACAGACTGCATACTTGCCCCTTTCCCCAAGACCCTTGCATTTACCTCCTACAACACCCAATCTGTAAACATATTAACCAGCCATTATGACATCACACACCCTTGCTGCAGACTAACCTTCACCTGGAACCACTCACTCTCCTCTCTTCCTACTTTTACACATGCCTTACTCTTGATAAAAAGTTCTCACTGCTTCTAATAGCTTTCCTCCCACCATGTATTCGTAACACCTCCCACAATGCATCTCTATCCACCCTATCATAAGCCTTCTTCAGATCCATAAATACCACATACAAATCCTTGTTTCTCCAAAAACTTCTTGCATATACTTCCAAGGAAACACCTAATCCACAAATCCTTTACCACTCATGAAACCAAATTGTACCTCACCAGTCTGATGCTGTACACATGCCCACCCTCTCAAATAAATTTATCAACAAATGACTACAAATAACTAAAGGTAGAGAAATTACAGAAAATCCACATTTCCAAAATCCATGGTCTGGCACATTCAAAGAAGATTACTACCATCCTGGAGCAAGAGTTTCCAGTAAATAATTTCAGTAAGTGTTTATTAAATGCTTATTAAATATTCCATATGGTATATACTTTTTTCATTGTTGATTGCCACTTCCCGTCTTAGTGAGGTAGCCTTAGGAACAGATGAAGAAATGCCACATTTGCTCGCATCTATTCTCTAGTTGTCATGTGTAATGCACCAAAACCACAGCTTATATATTGAATATTACAGGAAAGTAGCTTTTAAATCGTTCATTAGTAGGTATGTCAAACACTTAACCCTTGCAGTTCTACACATGTACTGTGTACACTTGGGACCAGAGTCCTACACATGTATGACATATGTACTCATGTCCCCCATCCCAATTTAAATCCTCTGGAGCAGCCATGAGCTATATGTTAATACCATATATCAACAGCAGTAATCACTCACCCACAAATTTCACAGCTGCCAGGACTCTTATTAGTGTGCTTCTGGCAGTCATGAGAATATCAGTGTGTTTGGCAGCCACAAACATAAACATACAGCTTCATGGGAAGATATTAGGTGCAGTTTTGATGGAAAGTTGTGATTTAGAGGAATATGATGTTGATGATTACTATACTCTAAGTTCTATTTGGCCCCCATGATGACAGTCAAGTCACAGAAACAGGATTATGCCAAGGCTCACAAATTATTTTACTGCAAAGGAAACTGAGGAGGGATTACAGCTTCTGGTGAAGTTTTGTTTTTACTTTTTATTGATGTTTTAGGTTGTTTAATATCGTCAATTTAATTTAAATGTACAAAGTTTTTTCTCTGTGTATTTTTGGGGGGAAAAAAATAGAGGGAATGCAAAATTAAAAAGTTTAGGAATGAAAGATTAAAGTTATGATATGTTCAGATCACAGTCTGTGCCCATGTATTTCTAAAGTCATAAAGTTCCAAAATCAGAGCCTTGCATGGTTCCAAGGACAATGGATTTTCAGTACTCTACCTTGAGGCATTCACGAACCTGTTCTTCCCATGGAAGGCATACGAGTTGATGACAGTCAAGGAAGTTTTCATATTCCTCTTGGCCAATGACATTTTTGTGAAATCCATTTGCGGAAGATACAAAAAGGACCAGTTTGCGTGTTCTAGGTATACCTACATTATCAACTTTCCTGAAGATACTTGAGAGTTGTACCAAACTGGAAAAAAAAAAAGAAAAAAAATGCTGATTTTAAGGCATTGAACAGTTAGACTATATGAGGAAACTTAGTACAGGCCTTCCTCACTTTACATAAAGGTTCCATTCCTAGGAAACAGCATGTAATGCAAAATTATTTAAAGGGAATTGCATTTAGAATAGTACTTCAGAAGATCCAGAGTAAAAAAAAAAAAAAAAAAAAAAAAAAAAAAAAAAAAAAAAAAACTTCCATTATATTTTCAAAGGCAGTAAGGTTTATTGTGGATACAAGCATATGATGTTCTCTGGTCACTGAGGCTAGTGTTTCTAATGGTGTGGGCACCAGCAATCCACGTCAGTGTGCCTTAGGCTATCTTGAGGGCACAATGATCTTTCTTTATTCTTCCAGGCTGTCACTTCATTGTGAGAATTTTGCTTTTGGGCACTGTATTTCTTCCATCTTTGCTTCAAGATGGTTGGCTCTTACCTTTCTCAGGAGGAGAAAGCCTGAATCCTCACCTGGGAGCAAGAAAATGTGGGTATGTGAAATTTCTAGGAGCACTAGGTGCTTGGAACTCACAATCTGGCTGCTACCTGCAACCCCTCATCAGTGCCTTGCCACATTCAGGCTACCCAAAATATGGACCTAGATTACTTCAGGAACTTTGTCAGCTCCATGCCTGGACTTCTGCAGATGATAATCAAGGCCAAAAGGAGAGATTACAAATTAATAAAATGTAAGTGTGACATTACTTTTGAAAATGTATATGGTGGTGGACAATTTTTTTTGTGGACACTCAGTGTTCCGGACTCAATACTATACACTGTTCAAATTGATATAGCAAATAGAAACAGTAACACAGCATTCAGCCATATAATCCTGATAATTTATATTTCTTATTTTTGTTCATTTTGTCAAAAGTAAAGGTGACTGGGCAACAGATTCTTTAACCCACTAACTGCTGATGTGCTGTATATGGTGCACCTCTGGCAGTTGACTGTAAATGTCCTGTATATGGTCAAGCATTTAAAAATTCCTAGGTACAGTAATTAGCAGAGCAATGAGTCAGGAAACAACTGCTGGCAACTCGGGCAATGTTTCCACATCCTTTGCCCATATTTTTTCAACTCGCCTGGCGAGTAACCATCAAAATGCAGACAAGCAAATAATTTTTTTGATGCCAGAGCAACAAAGAAAATGTATATAAATAATGTTGAAAAGTTATATAATGTAAATAAATAGTGGAACATATGTTATTGGAAATAACATGATTGCATAGTGAGAGGTGTTTATCAATGGCATCTTAACTATGTCTCTTCACACAACATGATTGCATAGTGAGAGGTGTTTATCAATGGCATCTTAACTATGTCTCTTCCTTGTATTTCAACTGACTATTCTTCATCTTCTATCTCATTCTTGTACCTCCCCTGACAATGTGATCATTACATGAAAGTGTAACTAAATCTACATTGTTCATGATATTAAAATTTTATATCTTACCCTCTAGTGGGCCTAATAAAGAAACTAACCATTTTGATAATTTATATGTGATGGAGCCCACTAAAGTCACCATGGGTCTTGCTGAAAAGGTTGGCTTATGTCTTTTGATAAGTCCTTACATATATGGCAATGAAGGGCACAATGATGAAAATCTTTTGATGAGAGAGTCATTACCTTTCAACAACAATTTTGGTTCTTTATTAAAGTAAGATTTAACTGCTTCTAGGGGATTTCTTACTGAGATGAAAGTATGTTGTTATTATCACATAAAAGATCATTCATTTTTGATAAATAATTAACACTGTCCATAATCACAACTGTGTTAGCCTCATGTGCTTTAGTAATATGTATATCATTAACTTTTTTCAAATTGTTAACAGCAATGATGAACCTTTTTGGACCATTTGGAACCACTGGTTTCGACAAACTCGCATACACTAAACCTTTACAAATGTTAACTTCATCATTAGGTAATTTACTGTACTTTTCAAAGTTACACAATGATCTTCCAATATAAACACAATGTTTATAGAATAGGATGCTGGGGCAGGAAAGTAGACAAACAAAGATTTCACTCAGCACATAAAGAAGGAATTCAGTATATAGTCAAGACCTTGTAATATAAGAATCCAGAGATATGAGATTACTGTCAACTATCACCATATATTTGGCTCAAGGTCCTTACAGTTGTTCTGCTTATTCAAATGATTTATGTAAATCAGAATATTGTAGATAAATTTACATGACTTAGCAATATCATAAAAGAACCGAAAAATATGAGGTTACAGTCAGTCATCACTCTATATATATTTGGCTCAAGGTCAGTACAAGTATTCTGCTTATTCATATGATTTATGTCCAGAATATTGTAGGTCAGTCAACATTTTATGTGTATTAGTTTGGGAGACAAGTGCATCATGATGTGCACAGCCTTCCATTGTATAGAAACATCCTCGTTCATATGTTTTATAACTTTCTCATATATGAAGGGTTTAAATTAGCATAAAGCTCATATTGTGCTTACCTTTCAAGTTTATCTAGGCTAATGAGAAATATAAAAAAGCTGACATCTGGCACTGTGTTTGGGGATGGACTCTCTTCACATATTCTGGAAATAGACTTAGGTAAGTAAATTAAATAGGCTTCAAAATAATTTGTCTTGAGAACGAGATTCTAAAGGGGATCCTATTTTACCATTAAACTGCAGTTGTAGGAAGACCTGGATGCCACTGTATATATATATATATATATATGGGGGGGGGGGATCTTCAAAACATGACATGTGAAGCAATACCAGGAGAATGACTGTACAGTAACAAAAAGGTGATAATAAATGAAACTAAGGGAATGGGTGAGAAATAGTGGGTATTTAGGGAAGCAGTGCTGGCATGTGTGAGAAGAGTGTGTGGCATACTGAAGGTTGGAGGTGGGTTGGTAGGTGAAAAATGGCAGTGAGAGGTGGGATGACAAAGTAATATTAGTGAAACAGAAAAGGCAGGCGTATGGGCAGTACTTTGAGGGAAGGAGTGTGAGTGACTGGGACCTCCTTGGTGTAGTGGTTAGTGTGGTTGCCCAGGGTCAAGTACATAAGTTTGAATTCTAGTTGCAGAAGTCTGTCCACAGTCAACCCAGCTGACAGCAAGTCAACCCCATTATACCTCATCACTTTAATTCACGTGCACACCTTTCACCATCCTGCATGTTCAGGTCCCAATCGCTCAAAATCTTTTGTCACTCCATCCTTCTATCTCCAATTTGGTCTCCCCATTCTCCTTGTTCCCTCCACTTCTAACACATATTTCCTCTTTGTCAACCTTTCCTCACTTATTCCCTCCATTTGTCTAAACCATTTCAGCACACCCTCTTCTACTCTCTCAATCACACTCTTTATATTATCATACATCTCTCTTAACCTTTCATTACTTACTCAATTGAACTGCCTCACACTACATATTGTCCTCAAACATTTAATTTCCAACACATCCACCCTCCTCCATACAGCCCAATCTACAACCCATACCTAGTATCCATACAATATTGTTAGGACTACTATTCCTTCATACATACCCATTTTTGCCCTTGTAAATAATGTTCTCTCTTTCCGTACATTCTTCATCGCTTCCAGAACCATCACCCCCTCACCCACACTTTTACTCATTTCCACTTCCATGGTTCCATTCGCTGCTGTGTCCACTCCCTGATACCTAAAACACCTCATTTCCACCAATTTTTCTCCATTCAAACTTACACCCCAACTAACTTGTCCCTTGACATTGCTGAACCTAATAACCTTACTTTTATTCACATTCACTCTCTACTTTCTCCTTTCACACACATTTCCAAATTGTCACCAACTTCTGCATTTTCTCACTTAAAACTGCCACCAGTGTAGTATCATGAGCAAACAACAACTAACACTTTCCAAGCCCTTTCATCCCCCACAGACTGCATACTTGTCCTTTCTCCGACTTTCGCATTTATCTCCCCTCACCACCCTATCCATAAACAAAGTAAACAACCATGGTGACATCACACACCCCTGCTGCAGACCAACCTTCACTTGGAACCATTCACTATCCTTTCTTCCTACTCATACACAAGCCTTACACCCTTGATAAAAACTTCTCACTGCTTCTAACAGTATGCTCTTAATGCCTTCCACAAAACATCTCTATCAACACTATCATGTACCTTCCCCAGATACATAAATGCCGCATACAAATCCACCTGTTTCTCTTAAATATTTGTCTCACACATTCTTTAAGACAAACCCCTGATCCACACATACTCTACCACTTCTGAAACAACATTGTTCCTCCCCAGTCTAATGCTCTGTACATGCCTTTACCCTTTTCCTCAATACCCTCCCATATAATTTAGCAGGTATACTCAACAAACTTACACCTCTGTAATTTGAACACCCTCCCAATTGCTTTTATACAATATTACTGTACATCTAATCTGTCAATCCTCAGGCACCTCACCATGATCCATACATACCATGAATATCCTTACCAACCAAACAACTATACAGACACCCACTAAATGTTCACAAATACTGTTAAGTAAATCAACTTACATATTAAGGATGATGTTACAGCCAGGGCTCCTTGGTGTAAGCTGCAGACTTTGAATATTTAATAAATTTGTTTTGAGCTTCTCACCAAGAACTTTATCTCCAGTGATCTGAAAGTAGGTAAAGTAAAATTGAGATTAATTTATTGTACATTTTATGTAATCACTAATTTTCCATAAACAAGATGCAAAATCTTTGAATTTAATGATGTTTATATTTTATTTATATAATGCCCCCTTACCAGCTTTCCTACTCATCCATGTATACTTATTTATATCACTCTTTTTAACTAAGTTATTCCCCATCAGCAGTGCTTTTTCATGACACACAACTTCATAAACTGTTCATCATTTTATTTCACAACACCAGTTATCCCATGCTACCCCAATTATACCCTCAGCTGCAGCATTACCCACTCTCATTCGAATCACCCATCACTAATACTTGACCCCCTGCAGCAAAACAGCTGACACCCCCCCCCTCACTTCCTCCCGAAACACTTTTCTCTTCTTCAGTCCTCTTATTTCTGGGTGTATAAGCACTAATAATCACTCAACTCTCGTAATCCACTTTCATTTTCACCAACATCATTCTGGGGCTTGTCTTTACACTTTTTCATACATTCGCACAACTCCTCCTCCAGCAGCAGTGTGACTATTTCATTAGCTCTTGCCCTCACACTAACCCCTGACTTTATTCCTCAGACATTCCCAAATGCGCTCTTTGGTCAACCACAAATCACATACAATTTAGTGGAAACACTGAAATTTCTCACCAAAACATTTGCTGTAGGACCCGTTGTAGATATACTTTTCAGCACAGCCCCAAAATTATTCCTTTTATTATTTTTCATGTAGGCAGTCTTCTTGTACTGAGTCTTTGACTGTCCAGATATTTTCTCTGGAACATAACATAAGCCCATGGGAGTTCGCTTAACACACTCACTGGTAGGTGTAGCAGTGGAAGTGTTGTCCATAACATCTGACTGGTTTTCAGAAACTCTGGATCCAATTAATTTTTGCTCTCCCTTATTCTTCTGTGGGGTGACTTCCATATCTTTTAACTTGTCCTGTATTGGTAAATAAATCTTTTTAATAAATTTTAATTGAAAATACATTATTGGATGTACAATACTGGTATAGAATAAAACAGAGAATGCATGAAACCTACACAGAGCTAGATTTATTACTTTTCTGTTTTTCTGAATGTATTTGAATAAATACATTAAAAAATCTAACTTGCTATTCACCGAGTCAGTTTATCTTAGGATATCACACCAATACAAAAGTGCTTATCTAGGCCTGCACTTATATTGACTTTCATTCAAGTTAACAATGATAATACATCTTCATCTTTTAGTACAATCTGTCTATCTATCTATATCTCTGATGCCTGTTGTCTCCAGGAGCTTCCATCAAGGAATGGCTAGGGCAAAAGAGTCTCTACTTATCCCTGTCCTTACATGCCTCCCTTGCATACACCTTTCCATGCTTTCTTCCTCTGTTTCTCTCCCTCCAGTATTCCTCCACCCTATTTGCCCATATCACAGGTGGTCTTCCATTCACACCAACCCTTTAATTGTACTGTCATACACTATCCTTGTAAACTCCCACTCTTGCATTCCTTCCACATGCCCAAACCACATCAAAGTAATATGTTTCACCCATTCTACTACTCCACAATTCACTCCCTTTGCATTCCTTGCCATACCACATCTCTCATACACCCTTTCATTTCTTTCTTCATTCCATCTATTCACACCACATGCTCTTCTCGAATATCTCATTTCCACAGCCTGGATTCTTGACCTCTGTGCCTTATTTCACATCCATGTTTTGGCTTCATAGGTCAGGGTTGGAAGGACTATGTGTCCCTTAATCCTCTCTTCACTTCCATACTTACACCTCTACCTGTCATTATTCTGTTAAGGGACCCAGTGACTCTTCTATCCTGTACTGCTCTCTCCCTTATCTCTCCTTTCATATCACCACATTTACCCAAGACATCTCCCAGATACTTAAATTCCTTCATTTCTTCCAGTCTTTTTTTCCCCCATATCCTCAGCCCAATTTAGTACACTTTCTTCTTTCACTCTGTATGTATTTACAAAATCTATACTTTCAATCTGTTTCCTTTCAAACACCATGACTTTACTTGAATTTACCTTCAATTTCCTCCACTTACACACAACATAAAACACACTTACAACCTTCTGCAACTCCTCTTCACTCTCTGCACACAACACAGTATCATCCCTAAACAGGCTTGCCACTAGTTACCATAGCTCACTGCTACACTCCATCTCTGTACCATTTTTCCCTAGTTTTGCTTTCATCTTTCTTATCACTCCATCCATATATATTTATATATTAAAAAGCCATGGTGACATCATACGGCTCTGCCTCACACCTACATGTATCCAAAAACTTTAACACAGCTCTCCATCCACTCTAACATCATCCAACAGTTGTCCCCCTATACCATATATCCTTAACACATCCCACAAAGCATTCCACTCAACTCTGTCATACACTTTCTCCAGACCCATAAAAGCTGCATACAGCTTCTTACCTTTCGCTAAATACTTTTTCATGGTCATCTTTACTACAAAAATCTGATCCACACATCCCCTATTTAACCTAAAACACCCTTGCTCTTCACTGATTCTGCATTCAATCACTTCCATCAATGTCAATTAATATTCTTGCTCACACTTTTCCTGGTACTTAATGGACTTATTCCCCTATAATTGCTACACACATCCTTAGCACCTATTCCTTTGAATAAATGAACAAAAATAGCTTTCACCCAATCCTCAGGCACAACCTTCTGATTTCATGCTAAAGTACATATTAGATGCATTCACTCTATCACACTTTCTCCTCAGCATTTCAGCCATAATTCCATCCACTCCAGGTGCCTTTCCTAACTTCAGCCTCATTATTGCCCTTCTTACATCCTCTTTGCTATAGGCCCCTGCACTTGTATCCTCTTCCATCCCTCCTCCATACCCATGCATGTAACAACTGCTGCCTCCCCTTCTCCCACATTCATCAGTTCAAAATGTTGCAAAACATTGTCCCCTTTTAGCAGTGGAACTGGATTCATAAGTTGTATCTTCAGTTGGAAATACTGATGCATAAAAAATCATTTAAAATTTTTGCCATGGCTTGAAGCGAGTCACCATTTTTTGGAATTAATGGCCCAATTGATTGCTTCATGGGTATTTTCACTTGTAAGGTAAATGTTGGGTTCAGATGTCTCTAGATTTTGGAATGTGACCATGTGTGGTAGCTACCTTATTAGCATTATTTTGATGCCTATATCTTTATAGACATCTGAACTTGCCTAATATATTTGGAAAACTTGGTTGTTGTCTTCAGACACAATGATGCTTGGTGAAAGTCAGTGGATTGCAAGAATAATAGAGGATATTTGGTATTTCTAGATCCTACAGTTAAGTTTCATTGTTGCAGTAGAGCTTTCTTTGGTTTGCATGTCGACTAACGAACCAAATAAAGCTCTATAGAATTTGAACACGCGCCAGGTGTTTGTTTTCTGTCAGCCATCCACTGGATGGTCACTTTTCTATAGTCCTCATGTGTAGCAAGAGTACATTAGAAACTGATATTGGGATGCTGTAGCATCCCTCCTGTGTGTTTCCTACTGGCTAGATTTTGATGAATGTGTTACCAATACATTTGTTACACTCAGCCATTGATATAAAGTGTTTTTATTCCAAATTTCTCACTATTTCAATAAAGCCTTGCTCACTTTAAAAGAAATTAAAATTGATGGGAGTAGGAGGCAATACACCTAAAATCCAACTTTGTATCAACTCTAGAAAGGGTAAGAAATCCCTTGGGACCACTTTTATCTAATTCTGACAGCTAGAACACGTGTTCCCATAAACTGAAATATTACCTAAAACATTTCACTTCCTTGATAGTTTTCTAGAAAATAGACGTTACTGTAGTAGGTGGTAGTAGTATACTTAATATTTACCAAGGCTTCTTTAGTTTGTGTTGAAGTGATATAGCATGTGGGATTTTAGGTATAGCACCTGTAATTCTATCACTTTTAAGTTTTCATAAAGTGGGCAGGGCTATGAAGTAGATGGAAAATGTAGATCAAAAACACTCAATATCAGCATTGGATAGTTTAAGTGATGCATTTATAGCAATTTTGTTGAAAGCATGCAAACAGTTTAAGTGATGCATTTATAGTAATTTCGTTAAAATCGTGCAAACATCATATGAAAAGGAGATACGTTTGTGGCGTTCTTCTTTCATGTAGTGTAAAAACATTAGAAAACTGACCATCTTGAGGACAGCTGACCAAAAACATTCATCTGGTACTTGTGAGGATTCTATAGAGCTTTACTCAGTTCATATGTCAACATCCAAAGCAAATGATGCTGTAATAAAACTAGAAAACATGCCTGTGGAGTGGAGTAGAGAAATGCCTGTTATCCTTTATTATTTATATGTTCCAGTGAGTGCTGCCATGCTTCGTGATGTATGAAATTGAGTTGAAGTTTTGGAAATATGCAAATTTATGGCTCGTATTAATGCATATGAGATCTGTCCCACACACGGTCAGGTTTTTATATCGCTAGACATCTGGACTCACAGTTTACATTCTCAGAAAAAAATAGAGAAAGAGAGAAGTGAAGTACTGTACATGCTTTTCAAAGAAATATATAGTAATATTAAGAAATTTACAAATGCATTCCTTAAATATTAAATATATCTTTTTTTATTTCCATGTTTTACAATATTATGGTATTCAACCTTCATTTTCTCTATCCCTCTTGGAAAGATAATTTACAGGACAGTAAATCAAAATCCCACACTCTTATATCATTCCTTATAATATAGATTTTATAGGGAAAAAACTAAGGTATCACACTATTAAAGAGGCATCTCTTTTCTTCGACTAATACCACTTCCTCACTGCTTTCTTTCAAACACACACCCCAACTAACCTGTTTCTGCAGTGCTAAATCTAATTGTCTTGCTTATATTCACTTTTATTCTCAACTTCCCTCTTTCTCATGCTCACTCTCAGACATTAACTTATGCATTTCTAACTCGAATCTGCCTCATATTCATAACCCTCACTACTATCTCCTTTAATCAACGTACAGAATAAAACAATGTTCTGCATAAAAATGTGTTTCTAAGCACAACTCTACCTTTGCAGTACAAAATCACTATTTATTTAAAACTTGTTCAGATGCGTAGCTAAACTGGTAATCTACCCACTACACTACCAATGCATGTCATTTGGTATTCGCGAGAAATGTTATGCAGAAGTACAGTTTTCTTACCTTTAAATGTGATGATACAATGACCTCAGTCTCATATTAACCAGTCCGGGTACTTAATGTTTGTCCTACCGATGTCGTTTAACTACAGCTTAAACCTTAGGAAAAGGCAGGAACATCTCTAACCTTCATATTGGTAGACACAATTCCGTCAGTGGAGCGTCGAGTTCCTACTACGGGGCTGTCCAAGGTTTGGTGGGAAACATACTGAGCTGAGGCAAACGAAAGTCGTTTAGTGCCTTTTTTTTCGGCTCCAGTTTTCAAGATGGATTTTTTCTTGTCCAAGTCTTTTTCCATTCCTACCACAATGTTTACTGTTGGAGTGTGTTTTTGTAGTGATCTGTTGTAAGTGTTGTTTCCTTCAGTTATCGGACGTCTACCTTTTGTTCGGTGGATTTAGTAAGGGCATGTGGAATGGCGTAATATGTATTAAAAGAGTGGAATATATTAAAAGGTTCGTGTCTTGACGGTCGGATGTCCTCAGACAGCTAGATTATGTAGTTTTAGCTGGGAAGTGGGTACGGTGGCGTTTCTTAAATGCGAAGATAATTTAAGGATCAAGTGTTTTAGTTTTATTTTTTGCGTTCACAATGGTTCTCTTTTGAATGATCTCTAGAATACCATATGTATATGTTTTCAAGATTAGATTAGATTAGATCTTATATGAAGTTCTTCAATTATAAGTTTGTCAACCACATAGTAGTACATAGTTATCTTTCTAATATTCTCACTTCGCAAGATTAGATTAGATTAGATTTTATATGAAGTTCTTCAATTATAAGTTTGTCAACCACATAGTAGTACATAGTTATCTTTCTTATATTCTCACTTCTTAATGACCTATGAATCCGGTCAGCATGTTGACCGTGAAGAGCATACGCGCATTTCTTTTCGGAATTAACTCGCCTGCGGAATCAGGTACCAATATTGTTCTATAAGGAGTCTTATGTGCAAAATTTCACATTTGATAATGGGCACCTCCAAATATATATAAGTAAATGAAGTTATGGAAGGTTACTACTTGGGCATGTAACCATACTGGCGATGTTGGCAAATATAGTCATTCAGTCATGTGATATGTCGGTTAGCCTTCCTGTCAGTGGCTCAGCCATGGACCGTTCAGGTTATAGCTCTAATTCCGGTTGCGATAGTTGGTACATAGTCAGGTCAGCTGTCATCCTACCTTAGGGTTGGTCAATGATATATATATATATATATATATATATATATATATATATATATATATATATATATATAT
>JAYMFT010083780.1:0-14217 GCA_038088735.1 Panulirus argus | reverse complement strand
ATATATATATATATATATATATATATATATATATATATATATATATATATATAATCATTTACTACCTCGGTACCTCTCTAAGAGAGAGACCTGGTGTTACCTAAGTCCTCTTTCCAATGGTTCTTGCAGTCCAAGGGTGCAGTACTTCCACAAGGTGGGGCCCGGTACCACACAGACACACACACACATATTCTTTTTTTCCATTTTAACGGAGTAAGTTTAACATGACGGGTGATAATGCACTGCCCAAGGCCTGCCAGTCACCTCAGCAGGTGCAGCAGCCACCATCGTCTCACCAGCTGTCCTGTGTACTGTGCGGGAGTGACCACTGTATAGCTGGGGTGGAGCTTACCTCCCTCACAGCTGTGTACTGCAGGCGGGTCTCTTGACCTACTTGTGTCAGGGGCGATGGTCAGGCGCATCTGCAGACACAATTGCCGGCGTCTGACATCAGCTGTATCAAATAACATGACGTAACACTTGCACCACGAGGAACCCAGAAAGAGAGAGAGAGAGAGAGAGAGAGAGAGAGAGAGAGAGAGAGAGAGAGAGGCGTATAGTGGTGTCTGCCGTCCAGGTGACCCGCCTTGTCCAGCGACGGTGCTCACACACAGGGCGTCCCGTCCCTCACGTGCTGGTCTCCGACACGCGATCTCCTCGTCCCGTGGAGCTGACCCCTTGGGACACCCCCCTCCTCCTCGTGCTGACAGCTCCCGAAGAACACGCTCTAATTGTCCTCCAAGCTGGCGAGAAAATAAAAGTGGTTTTTCCTTCACGGTAGCTGGGCTGACCAGGCTACTGCTGGCTCCCTGCCCCCAGCACTGGCAGGAGGTAACCCACCTAGTGTTTACTGTCGCTCATGAACGTCAGGTAAGACCACACGTCAGGTTTTTGATGTGTAAATATGAATTAATGTTAAGGTGAGCAGTGGTGACTCAGGCTCCTCGGCTCCACGCTCTTATCATGAACTTATCCACTTTACGTGTGTGGATTTCTATTTTTTTACCGGTGAGATTAACAGCCTGAGTGACGCGGCTCTCGTCATTTCCATGGAAGGATGTATTGCCTACTACTTCTATCCCAGCGCATGTGAAAGGTTTTTCTCATTTATGTTAATTGAGACGGCAAGGGCAACTGAAGCCCTAATCGAGGCCACCTCATTAACGCTAAATATATATATATATATATATATATATATATATATACCTTAGCCTATGCCAGGTAACCATTTCATCGACCAACCCCTGCTGGGTGACTCCAACCAGGATTCGAACCTATGCGCTCGACCCTGGGCGGCCCGTGAATGCTCCACGGTCAGGAACGCTAACCGCTACACTGCAGAAGTTCATTGAATAGAATGTTCAAATATGAAGTCTATAGGTAAACTGAAGGAAGCAAAAGGGAGATTCAGCGAGAGAAATGGATGTTCTGGTATGCAAGTGAATTGAAATTTCCAAGTTATGAAGACGGTGGTTGATGCAAGTACAATAGACTCATTGCCGAAGATATTAATGGAACGAACAGACTTTACTAGTTGTGGAAATAACCAGCCAACGAGCAGAAACATAAACAATAATCACATTAGCAATACGAAAGAACAGAATGTCTGGCAACGACCACACGCTGCAAGAATAAGAAAAATAAAGCAAAACTGGATAACATGTAACATGTAATTGTAATTACTTGCCATTATTGGCTATGATTACTCGCCATTTTCCTTCTTATTGTAAAAAACATTTTCCCAAACAATTAACTGACTGTTTATTGCCCTCAAAATACAGCACTGTTTTCGTGGAAGCTTTCTGAATGTGTTGAGGCCGCTAAGACGTGTTGGGGCCGGCAGAACGTGTGCTGAGTGTTGAGGCGTCCAGGTGATGGGTGATCTGTAAACTTGCTTCAGTTGCAGTCGAAGAATTACCATGATCGGATCTAGGTGAGGAGCGTCAACCAGCGTTGCAGTGGGCACCAGGACTTCTGGGCCCCACCGTTCCGGGGTTGTGCCGCTCAGGATACAACGATGAGCAGCTTTAGATCATCTTCTTTTTACAAATATACGTTCACCGTTTTCCTCCGTTAGTGAGGAAGCTCCCGGTGCAGACGAAGGATGGCTTCATTTCCTTATATGTATAATGCACCGAAACTGGAGCACCGCAGTCATGCCCAACATACTTTTTTAACATTTTACACTGACCGTTTCATATGCCAATGTTAGCACGTCGCCCACTGTAAACCACATAGCTCCAATTGCGCGCCTTACACCCTTCTGCATGTTCAGCCCCTAATAACTTAAAACATCTTTCAGAATTTTAGAATATACCTGTATGTATCTGTCTGCCTATCTATCTAACTGTCTATCTATCTATCTATCTATCCATCTATCTATCTATCTATCTTTATGTGTATATGTATCTAGAGGAAATTAGTAAAACAGTTGAGAAGTCATGAGTTACACAGGTTCAAGAAGTAGAGGTGTAATCTGAAGTAGTCATGGTGTTTAGAGTTCGTCAGGTTCGGTCCCCGAGACTACTCACGTACCTTTCAGAGAATCTGCCGTCGACAGAAGAGTAAAACTGCCGCAGAAATGACGGTTAATGATCTGCGAAGCACAGAGTCGAGCGAGCAGTTCAGGCTCAACAGACCTTGAGCGACGAGCACATCACATAACATAAAAGAGAATCCTCCAGTGAGGTGTTCACGTCTCGGCTGGTATGGTGGTGGTGGCCCCATTTGTGGCCGGGTAACTCTGATTGCTAGCCACTGTTGAAGTATCCCAGGTATCACTATAATTCCCGACAACGTTTCATTAACCCGAGGCAACGCAACACTGATACGACCACTTCCGCCCATTCCTGGTGGTGTTACCACCTCCTCAACCTGCAATCACTTGTAAAGATTATCAATTTCAAGGTCCACCTCGAGTTACGACTGGGAAAGCGTCGCCCTTTGCTTTAGCGTCTTTGAGCAGTGTTGATTGCTATTCCTCGCCTCTCCTGGTGCCAACTGCTTCCCAGTACGTGATGGGTTGCTCACTGGGGGGTATCTGCGTGGGGGATCCAAGTGGGGAGGGGGGGGGGGAAGACGGTGGAGGGGAGAAAGAAGAAAGGGGTAACGCGGAGGGGGAAGAGGAAGGTGGGGAAAGGCAAGGAAGAATAGGAAGGTTGGGAGAGGAGAGGGGAGGGTGTAAGAGGGAAGGGAGGAAGGAGGGAGACAAGGGTGAGGGTCCAGGAAAAGTTAACCGGAAGTGGGGGGTGGGGGGCGGTGGGGGGTTGGGGGTAGACGTGATGAGAATGATGTAGATCTTTAAAGAAGGAGGGAAGGAGTTGGCGAAGACTGGCGATAACAATAGGTTAGTGGTGACACTGCTGGGACGGGACGACAGACGGGGCAGACTGTGGTTGACGGAGTAGACAGTGGTAGACGGGAGCAGACAGTGGCCATGTGGTGGCAGAAACATGAGGAAGCAAAGAGGAAATGATTCTTCTGTTGAGACATAATAACGTAGATATACAGAGAAGAAAAGTTCGTGGCAAGGAAAAATCGAGAGGAGGAAAAATGGACACAAGGATAAGGAAGAGAAGGAGGAGGAGGAGGAAGAGGACAGGAGGAGGAAAGGGGTATAGCATGTATATAGAGGTAATGCACAACGCCCGCCGCCCACAACTACGGAGTAAAGCCTGACCGTCAGCGACTGATGCTGAGGAAGACCGGACCACAGCACGGGTGGGTGACGGGAGGCGCCGCAGGTCATGTGGGCAAGGCTGGCAGAGTGTCATGACCCGTGATTATAATGATGATAATACTAATACTAATAGTAATAATGGTAATGATTATGATAGCAATAATAATGATACTATCACACGCTTCTTGAAGTAGTTGCAGTCCAAAGATGAGAATTTACAGAGAGAATACACGCAATGCAGAAAATGGGTCCGTAAGAAAATGGGAGGGGGAGCAGTGGGTTATACTGATACCCTTTACACCAACCCTGGGGACGGCATCGTACTGGTTACTGGTTTTCACAACAGTAGGAATGAGGTTGCGCAACTCTTGTGATGGGCTAAGCTCGGGTGGGTTCGGTAACTCTTGTGATGCTGGAGTACAACTCGATGGTGCGAGACCCCCTGGCGGCAGGTGGTGACACTGTTGAGAATCTTCTCGAACTTGTGGATGGTGTCCAGGTGATGGCTGGAGAGGACCAGTGTGTGTTGAGCACCTCTTGATCGGTGGTCTGGGAGGGACTGTGGATAATCTTGCATACACTTAACTACACCTTTTCTAGCTGCACCTGTTGCGTGCTGGGTGAGGGAGGAATACTAAGCAGGGAGGCAAAGGTGAGTTTGTGAAGAATGAAAGTCGTGTAGATCTTCTGTGGTTCAGACGCTGGGAGTCGGGGTGTCTTGAATCTACGAACCATTGAGGAACAACAGCTACAAAGTATCGTAATGGTACTTATGTGATCCCTTAGTTTGTCGTCTGTCGTGACACCGGGAAGCTTGGTAGACTACACAGCTGGAGGAGGAGGCAGCTGGGGTCTGGTGAACCAGTGTGTGGGACACGGCCCGAAGCAAGGCTGATGTGCATGACAATGGTCTGGTTTGGTTGATGGTGAAAAGGTTAATGGTGTTCCCGTTCGGAGGGCTTTTAACGGTGTTCTAGCGGGCGATGTAGTCTTGAGAGCCGATGTTAGCGTTAACGTCTAGAGTAGAGTCTTCAACGTGCTTCCATCGAGCAAATGCATCCATAAGGGAATCATTTATACGGACGAAAAAGCTTCTGAGACGTTGCAGGTCGGGGAATCAAAGGTGGATGGTCGCCCCTCTGAAGCGTTTAGCGTTGATTCTCGATGAGAAAGTCTACAGGCAATGGAAGGAAACTTCGCAACTTTGCTGAAATGTATGGTATAGGTTGATCTGTCTGTCAAGGTTGCGATAGATAAAGTCCAGGATGCTGACGAGGTAATGGGTGGTAGAGGAGGTCATCTTATTAACGAACAGCTGAGGTTCATCGAACTTTCATTGCCTATGTCGGACCAGTTGAACAAGAAGTTCATTGAGTATGACAGGGATCAGATTGCAGGCAATTGAAAGTAATTCCCCGAGGGACCGTGGGCTTGTTGATTTTGGCACTGAGGAGTCAATATGAAGTCTTGCATTCAGTGGAACATTTTGCCTGACAGAGAGAAGCACTGCTGATGGAACAGACGCGTTTCATAGATTAGTCAGCGGGTGCACCGGAGAGGTTTACCTCCGGGCTGCATAACTGTCTAGCGATTTCAAATTCATGTGCTAACTCAGGGGCGGTGGGGCTACGAGGTAGCGCTGGAAGGCAAGTGGCGTCAAGATGAGGATGTCTGACAGATGGTGGCGAAGTGATTGGTTATTCTTAAGTTGAGGTCCTTCTACACTGGAAAGGTAACTAACGCAGAGAAAGATGGGAGTTTGATTGATCAAACGACTCAGTTCTCTCAGTTTCCCATTCAACTGGATGATGCTGAACTGTCTAAGGAACCTTAGATTTGTATAGTCAAGAGAGTTATTCGCTGCGCGTAATTTGCGAACTATATAGCTACGTACGGCTTTGGGGAGGTCAGTGTTGCTGTGACGGAAGGTGGTCCGGTCTCGTTGCTGTTTTTTGGTTTCTCTATGTGGGGTGTGACACATCAGCTAACATAATGGTTCCACGTGGTTTCTAAACCACCCACACTTAGTTATTCGTTCTAGGGATACACAGCGACGCACTCTGGAATCGGTGACCGGCGGCCTACATGTCTAGACTACCGGCTCCAGCAGTCAGTTCATGGTGGGGTTGGGGGGTTGGAGGCATAAACCTGACGTGCACCACGACCGATGGGTGGCAGCCACTGGGGTTAGGATAAGATCAAGAGTGATCTTGCTATGGATGGGGAAGTCTGTCCAACACCGGGCAGGGCGTCTGCCAGCCTCGGCCACACGGAGGTTAAAACACACACACACACACACACACACTAGACTGCTGGTGACTTTTACGTGCGTCAAAACCTCATCTCGATGGGGTTAGCATGGATTTTAGTCTACCGTGGCTCCTATGGTGTGACATTCATGTCGATAGACAGGGGGGGAGATAAGGAAAGGCAAACGGAGAAAGAGTGGCAGGATATACGTATAAGGTGAAAGACGGGAAGAAAACGTATATACATTTGTGTGTCCATCGACGTGTGGGGAAGTCCATAACTCGCGATAAATGCAGCTGTTCCTGCCGGTCCGTAATGTTTATTTCATTCGCGACACAGAGCGCTATCGTGTCACCCGGGCAACTGACTGAGGTAGCCTGAGACGTTCTTATATACGTATCAGTGTATCGGTACAAGCAGAGGGGCTGGTGATACAACACACAATAGATATGGAAGCAGTGTGGCAGGGGTAGGTGCCTAGTCCTGGTCAAACCCACACCAACCCCACATCCTTTGGAATTTCAGTACTAAGTCAGGAAGGACGGACGGAGTCCCTTACGACAAAATACACTACGCGGCCACTAAGCCCCTACAGCATGTCTCAGAAACAACCTGACGAGACTCAGTGATAGCAACACCACGAACCTTATTTCACTGCAATGACGACCTCATCTTGTTTGAGAGAGGCGAAACATTTAACAATAGCAACGCTGACGGTTGGGGAGGGTAGTGGAGGGGGAGGTTGTGAGGACAGCGGAGAAAAAGAAGTAAAGGGAGGGAGGAACAGGGATGATGCAAATTTGAGGGGAGGTAGTGAGGAAGATGATGAAGGTAGGCTAGTGGATGCTGGCATGGTAAAGGGATGAAAGTGGAAGGAGGGATGTTGAGAGACCAAATAGTAAGGGATCGCAGTGCAGTGAGACATGCTACGAAGAAGGAAGAATGAAGAGAGGGAGGGAGAGAGGGCAGGGAAGATAAGAGAAGGAAAACGAAGAAAGGGTGGGAGGATATATACGCCGAAAGACAGGAGGAAAATGGAAGAATCGTCTTCTTAACCTTCGCTGGGCAGGAAGGAGCTAGTGTGAGATCCTAGATGGCACAACTCATCGCCGGGAAACAAAGTACCTTTGCTTTAGTGCTTCACTACGTGCGAGGCCGTGAGTAATGGTGGAGACCGGAAGTTACAGCGGTTGTGATGACGAGTACAGAATACAGAGTTGCCGTAATGACCTGGCGGGCGGTGTACCGCGCGAGGTGCAGGTCATGTACTGGTCTGCAGCAGTTATGGCGCTGTACGAACGCCCTCCCTGCCGAGGTGCCCTGGGTCCTCTTACTGTAATGTTCTTGTTTCTTTTATTTCTTGGTGTTTTCTCTGTAATATCTGCATTTTAAGACCTGTCTGAATTTCTGAATGTCTGTCTGTCTGTCTGTCTGTCTGTCTGTCTCTCTCTCTCTCTCTCTCTCTCTCTCTCTCTCTCTCTCAACTGGCGAATAATTTCAGGTGTAAAAAGGGAATCTGCTAAACTAATTAACTTGGCTGAAGACAATCATCTCTAAACCGTCACAGAGCCGACGAGGAAAGCTAATGCACTTCAGTTTTCAATACTTTATTCCTTGATAGAGGAATCGGGATCCTAGTGCTGTCACTAGGTAATACACTTGATATATTTCTTGCATCCTAGGAATTCTTAGTAACTAATACCCGTGTTGGCAAACATCTTGGTACATCGACCATGGTTAGATTCGATGCAAATCCCAAAACCTACTCCACTAGAAACAGCATTATTACCCAGACTTTAAGAAGGCTGATTTTGATTTGTTGTGCGACGTATGAAAAAGTCTAATCCTTGTTGCTATATGCCCAGAGGAATCATGGACGCGTTTTAAGCGTTCTTTTATGCACCAACAACACATATTCATTAATTCCTATGCACAACAACAGCAACAGAGTCAACAACAGGCCTCAATGGTCCTTCCCAGATATTGCAAGAATCGCAAGGCGAAGAAGTAGATTCTACAAGCTCAAGAAAGCAGGCAATGCCTCATTTCTTGCAACGCAGTATAACACTGTTAGGAGAGAGGTAAAACGACTTGTTAAGCAAACCAAGAGAGAGTCTTAAATGAATATTGCAAGAGAGAGCACAAGTGATCCCAAAAGATTTTAAAGATATATCAGTAACAATAAACATGCAAGGAGTGGGACAGGACCCTTAGTAAACAAAATGAGAAACTCAATGCGGATGATAAAAGCACAGGAACAACCATGAATTTTTTTTTTTCAGTTCTGTTTTACACTAGAAAGCGTCTCTTCTCTCCCTCTCATTTTTCCTCCCTTGCGATCTCTTTTACCTGACCCTTCTCTTTCTGCACCTCACAGCCAGCCGCAGCAACGTACTAATATCACGATAAACACTGCTGAATATTTCACGCCAGAGCTGTACAAACTTAACGTTAGCAGCTTTGTGATCACAGGAGGAACTAACAAAAAACTAGAACACAAACTCCCGCTACATTTTTCAGCAAGAGGGACAAAGAGAATATCAGATTAACTGCTCCTGTTTTTGTTATGCAAATTACAAGTCGTAAATATAATTCCCAGCTGATATTAATCATTCACTTCACCTTCGTGATAGTGTCACCTCACTCTCGTTTCACTATCAGCAAAAAATTTTATCTTCACTTAAAATTGAAAACATTTTCCCAGTCGTTCTACCCAAACATGAAGATGATGGAAAGTTGTAATAATGCCAGTCGCTATAACCCGTTGGTCATGCCAGTGGTACGGTACAACCATTCTAATCACTTTATTCCTCACAGGAATTCCCTTGGTTCTCTCATCCACTAAGATGTCTGATTTGCACGTAGTTGCTCCCAGCGTCCGGCGCAGGCAGTGTCTCTCTTGCAGAATACGAAAACAGCTGCAGCTTGGAGAGAGTTGAACAAATTCCTGCACTATGATGGTGACACGGTACATGCCACTGAAACAGTAGTTCATCATTTGCTGATTCTTACCAACGAGTATCGGTGACCAAGACATCGCTCAGTATAAACAGTATCAAGTACTACAAATGAATGCAAACAAAAAACATGCCATTGGGTCACTTCGAGGCTGTTTGTGAAAACAGAAGAGATCAGAAACTTAGGGATTAGTGTGGTAAGAAGAGAAAAGGAAACATGACTTATGGAGACACTCATGTACAGTTTATATATAAAGAAAGAGACGTATACATCATTAGTCGCAGATTTGAAGCGAAGTATTTGTTAAGTTTATTGTTAAATCTATCTGTGGTGTAATCTTCAACTCCTTTAACTGATTTATCTTTATAATTTTGCTGGTAATCCTGTTGAAGAAGATTCACTTTCCTTCATTCGAAGAAAAATGTTTGCCAGCGAATCTGTATCCATCACAAGATGTGAATTAGAAAAGTTACCTCAGGGATGGATTATCAAAGCCTTTGAAATTTTTGAATGATTGTATTATATCATCCTTTAGCCTCTTCTCTGAGCTAAATAAGTTTTAGTCAACTCGTCGGCTCTATCAAGATTTGTTTCTCAGTCTGGGATTCATATTGTTAGTTCGCCGCTGCACTTTTTCTCTTCGGCTTATGTCTTTTATCAAGTAGGGTGACAAAAGCTGAACACAGTATTCAAAGTGGGGACGCACCAGGGAACTGCAAAGAATAAGAGTTAGTTTATTAAGATTAAGTTCAATTGCTCCACCCATGAACCCAAGAATTTTGTTCACCATTTCTGCTGTTTCAGTGGACTGCTTACTTGGTACTGTGTCACCAGGTATTATTATGCTTCAGTCTTTTTCCTCATTTACCCTTTGTAGCTTTATTTGCTAGATTAGTACCTTCAGCAACTTTTCGTATCCAACCCATTATCAATATCGTTAATGAAGATGGGAGAAAGACGAACGGTCCCAAGACTGATCCCTGTGGCACAGCACTTGTTACGTCTAACCACTTTGAAGCTTGACCTTTGTTCACTAGTCTTTGTTTATGGCCAGTTAGCCACTTTCCTAAACACCGAAGTACAACCACCATCTATACCATATGACTTAACTTTTGCATGTAAGTTTTGATAAAGGACTTCTTCGAATGCTTACTGAAAATTTGTATCGATGGCATCAACTAATTTACTTTCATTTTATATGTTGATTATAACGTAAAAGAAATATAGCGGATTTATCAAAAAATGAACGATATTGCCGTAAGCTAGACTGAGAATAGCTTACTAAGCTGTGGTCCTCTCAAAAATTTGAGATATTTTCTTAAATATCGTTTCCATAAACTTCGCCATCTAGGACATCAAGCCAATTGGGCGTCAATTTCCGGACACTGATAAGAGTAGTTAAGTGGTTTCTTACCTCATTTTTATCTTCCTTCATCGTTATCAGCTGAAACTTATCTGGATCTGTTCGTTTATTTCATTACATTTAATAATTGCATATCTTAAGATTATACATCGAAATGTTGCAGACGCTGTCTTCTTCTGTGACCTGGACGACCTGAAACATAAGCAGCGTCTCCTGTGGCGCGGATGATAACGATAAGGAACAAGATCTCTGCCATGGCTTCGTTGTCTTGAACAGAGTCACAGTTTTCCGTGATTAGTGGACCAGCTGAGTGGATAATGACTTTCTTGTTTTTAACATAAAGTTCTTCAGAGTTTCGTTCGCTATTGTTGACAATATACGGTTCATACTGATCATGTTGGTTACTAATCTGTTGGTCTTAGACTTACTCGAGTCCTGTGTTCCGTGACAACGTGAGTGAAGCTGGTATTACATATAACTCTACTTGTTGATATACTACCAACGATAGAGCTGATGCCTGAGTGTGAGCGGCACACCTCACTAGTAAGTGCAAGTGGAACATCACAGTTCTGAGGAACATAAGTGAAAGCGTAACTATAAATATTCTTTTCTAGGATTTTATTCTACTTTGCTCAACCTGGCCGGTGCGGATCACTGATCACTTATGATAAATATGGTTATGTTGCTAGTAATGATAATATTACGAGTAAGAATATGACAGCTAGAGAATGGATATGTGCGGATATGGCCTTTCTTCGTCTGTTCCTGGCACTACCTCGCCGGCGCAGGAAACGACGATCAAGTATAAAAAGAATGAATGTATCAGATAGATAGATATAGATACATAAAGGCAGGGATGCAGGTAGGTTGCGGGGCAAGCCAGTGCCCACAGCAGCTGCAGGGAGACGCCCGGCTCGTAAACCGTGGTTCTTATAACCCGTAATTAACATTATTACTTTCGTCACGATAGAAAAGGATTTCCAGCGTTTGTCTATGTCGGGGATTAATTTAATTGGGCCAGATTTAAGGGATAATCCGCTGCTTCCCTTCAGACGAACGCCTCAATTATCTCGAAACAAGGCTTCGACAGCCACAAAAACAGACAAGGCTCCGTCGCATATTAGAGGCTTCGAATACATTAGTCGTTAACGTGATGAGATGTTAGCAAGAAAAATCGCCTCCTAAAAACGCAAAGCTAATTGTTAATCACGGATCATTCGGTAGCCAGCGACTCCACACTTGTGATTACCAGAGCAATAAAGAAAAACACGGCCTTTCATGCCTGACTTACGGCAGGAGTGGAGACAGGAAGGCCAAGCATAGATCTTCTCTGGTGGGGTGCAGGGGTGTTCGGCGGTGTTCAAGGGTGTTCACGGATAAAGTAGTGTTCAGAAGTGTCCTAAGATGCTGAAGGGCGTTCATGGGGTGCTCAGTGATTTTCAGGGATCGTGTGTTATTCAAGAATGTTCAGGGATGTTCAGGAGGTCGAGCTTTGTTCAGGAGTGCTCAGAAATGTTTAAGTGTCTAATGGTGTGTGAGTGGTCTTAGAAATGTTCGTGAATGTTCAAGGAGGTTTGTTATGTTCACTGGTGTTCAGCATGAGGTTAAAGACTATTCTGTGTCACTTGGGGTTTGTTTCGGTGTTCAAAAGTGTTCTGTGGTGGTCAGGATCTTCGTCCTATTTTTTCTCTTTCTGTGTGTCTTTTGTTTGCAACGTCTGTCTCTCTGTCTGTCTAACACTCTCTTACTCATAATCAACGATGCGAGAACCGGTCGCCCGCTGAAGACCCCAAGTGTCTGCAGTCAGGCTTGAGTTTCGTATCTCGGCGGACCAGCGGACGGACGGACGGGAGGAGGAGGCGGTGCTGAAGGGAGGAACGCCTTCGATCCCTCGCTAGGACGACGTGAAGACTTTATGTGTTGCGGTTCGTGAGTCCGAAAAGGCGATATGTTTTCATGTTGCTGACCTCAGTAGAAAGACGCAGTAAACTGACTCATATCAATGCTCGACAAGCTCCCCCAATACTGCGGACACAACGATAACCTGCTTCAGATCACTGGAACAACGATAAGCTGGTTTATGTAATGATATAAACGATACGATGACCTATATCGCTCACGCAGGGATAAAACGGGTCATCTCGTGTCGCCCAACGATATACACGGACTATATCAACGATATATATGGCTGGGGAACATATCACAAATCTCAAAGCTTCGCGCAGCGTTCCGTGACGAATCGCAAATTCTGACTTAAGATGTTTTGTACATGTCATGGTTCGTTCAGGTGAACTGAACAAACACACTCGCGTTCGTCCCGATATGTGTGGCGACTCTCGAGGTCTTTAGGTCTTTATAATGATTCTGATAATGATGATGATGCTGATGATAATGATGGATCATTGACAAAGCGTGTCATGACGCCACCTCGGACTCGTTACGTATTGCCACGATTCCCGTTGTCCACACCAAACAGCCTTCCTCTCACATCTCTTGGCCAGCATCTTACTCATCTCTGCCCTAGATATCCTTCTCTCTCTCTCTCTCTCTCTCTCTCTCTCTCTCCGTGTCCACCACCTACACCGTGACTCCATCACCTCCGTCGTGGGGTTTCTGTACTTTACACTCCAGGTCTCGGGTCGTCTGGTCTCCGGCCTACAAGTTCCTCACTGCCGGCATGCTGCGTTCCTCCCTTTGTTTTCTGACTGATTCCTTCCCCGCCCTTCTCCCTGAGGGCCTCATCCGCACTCCTTTCTCCTCATGTCTCAATTTTCTCTGTCTTCTCCCTTCTTTCTTCGTTTCACTCCCTTCTCCTAGTATCATTTCGGAACCGAATCATTCCATTCCTTCTCCCTTCTCTGCCCTTTACCCTGTAACTCCCTTTCCTCTCCTAACACCAGATGGAGTCCTCCCATAGCAGCTCGCCCGAACCTCATTTCTCTCTCCATCTTACATTCCATTTGTGGTCTCCACGGGGGCTGATGACGGAGGCCGCCGGCCCAGCGCCATGCCTGGCAGGGGACCCACCTGCTGCACTAACTTACACCGCTGGACACACCACATTATGGCATCTCTGGTCTGCACTTTATATCCTTCTGTTGTTTACGTTCTTCCAGCCCCATAATCAAGGTATGCCTGAGTGTTAATGATGCCTAAGAACTTATTCAAGAGGCAGTGAGGTCTGCAAGACATATTAGAAGAGCTTTAATTAACTTTCCAAAAGATAAATCACAGCTGGATGGAGCATGACTCATGTGATCTGACCTAAGATAATCAACACACAGGTTAAAAGACTTTCGCTGTTTAACATAGACGGTTATTCGCTTGGGAAAAATAGAAGAGCAGTGGGGCAAGAACTGGAAGAGAAAGTATAAGATATGGAAGACGAGGAGGAGGAGGAGGAGGAGGAGGAGGAAGAGCCCGGGAGTGTAGTTCCTCAGGGCAGTAGCGAAAGGACCCCTGGTCGGGCCCACTGAGGCACCTGCTGAAAAACAATCAGAGCCCGTCACCTGTGATGGACGACCGGCTCTCAGGAGTGTGTATCGAAGTGGGGGTGGGGGAGGGGGGGGGGAGGGGCAAACGGGTCAGGTGGGCAGAGTAAGTGGGTCAGGCAAACAGCGCAGGTGGGTCAGGTGAGCGGCGTAAATGGGACAGGTGGGCAGTGAGGGCGGGCCAGGAGGGATTAACACTCTCTGGAATCACTACGATGCACAGGCAACACATTACGTCGATACTGACCTGAGGTGTGAGACTCTGACACTGAACATCCTTTGGAGAGATACGAGATGTTCTGCCGAACATATGTTCTTGAGACAGATACCAAAATGTTCTCGTTGACTTCACCTTCTTGATACACAGTGTTACCGAAAAATTCTCGTTCAGATCAAACCACTTTTTTTTTTTTTTTTTATGTTGAAGGCTCCAGTCACGGACAAAAGTCCACATCAAGGCCGGGCCCTAATTGAAA
>JAYMFT010083769.1:0-14217 GCA_038088735.1 Panulirus argus | reverse complement strand
AAAAAAATATATATATATATATATATATATATATATATATATATATATATATATATATATATATATATATATAAGACGAAAATAGTTGCCACATCCGCTCACATCCATTCTCAACCTGTCATGTGAAATCAGAGCCCCCTACTCACAATCAGGCCCCACATGGCCCCTGGTTCAGTACAATGATAGTACGTCGCCTCCTGTATACCACACCATACCAAATCGCCCTAGTTCACTCTATCCCGTGCTTGCCTTTCACCCTCCTGCACGTTCAGGCCCCATGCTTTCAAAATCTTATTCACTCCTTCCTTCCAACTTCATTTCGGTCCCTCTCGTCTCCTTGTCCCATCCGCTTACGACCCATATATATCCTCTTTTTCAACCTCTCTTCACTCATCCTCCCCACATGTCCAAACTATCTTTGCACACCCTCTTCAGCTCTGTCATGTGTGTGTGTGTGTGTGTGTGTGTGTGTGTGTGTGTGTTCTGGAGCGTCACGGGGAGGGGCGGTGACCGCTACATGTTTTCTACACACGTACCAACACAATCAACCACACCTGCAGTAGGAACACCCCTGCCTGGACCACATGAGAGATATATATCCACACACTCACCATCGCGTCAGAACGCTCCGTTGACCACCTTCCCTATACAGGTGGGTGTCACAGCTCTGGCCAGGCAACCCCAAGCCGTCCTTACCTGCAAAACAAACAACAAATAATACAACTGTTGCAAAATCCTACAATAACAGTCTCTTGTAATTATCTACAGTGACTGTTATAAGGGATGACATCCTTTATCAACAGCCTGCAGAAGGATATGATGAGTGATTAACATGGCACGTACCATACCTATCTGGTAATGCAATAGAAAACGGCACAGAACACATAATTAACCCCACGTCCTCCCTCATATATCACTCCCATTATTACTAAATTTTTCATACTAAATCTGTGCCACATTCAATATAATTACAGTATTCTTCAACCAGAATACATAATAAATGTATACAATACATACTGCGTCCTTCTACCATCGTAATATTAAAGTAAAATAATACCCTTTTCTAATATCCTTAGGTTAGAATAAAAGTTTTCCCCAAGTTGGGTTAACAGTTATGGAAATACAGTCGACCAGTATGTTCTTGTCTTCTGCTGTGACTCACTCACTGACGACACCATGAGATTTTACGCTGCCTAACATAGCTTTCCGGGTGACACGGACTTCCCAGTGGTGTCCACTGGGAGGTAACACAATAGTTCTCAACAGTGTGGTAATATGAGGACCTCCGTCAACGCCCACTGCCTCGTCAGCTTCCTTGATCTCACCCACTCCAACCCGGCGACACGCAACACCTCTGTGGTTCTCACCTCCAGGGACCATGTCGACCATAACAGACCACCTGAGAGATCACCTTCAGGCTGTAAGGGGGCCATCTCCATCTCCCAATCCCTCATTTGAGACGTGCCCACAGTATGAAGATGGATCCCTCGTGCTTCCTCGACCTCACAAAGGACATTAGCGCCTCCTACCGACACGAGCCCCTAGAACACCCTCAGCAACCTCCATGGCTGAACCACCACCACCAACACCTTACGCGTAGGTCTCGCCTCCAATCACATCCCAGTGTCAAATGCTTCAACCAGGTCCCAGGCTCCTCTCCGTCGGTCGGTGGGCCGAGTGCCTCCACACACTCCGAGCTGGAGGGAACACGTCAGCGCCATCATCTAATCCTCCACTTATCCTTACATTCTCTGTACACTCAAGAGGTATGAACTCCCCAAGCGCCTGGACTCGAGAACATCTAGACTACTTTGGTTCTTCCCAAACTCACCTACGGCTTCCCCGCTTGGTCTGCCCTGTCTACTACACCACTGGGGCTGCTAGATGTGCAGAAAGGGGCCTGCCAGACCCTCCTCGGTCCCTCTTACGCCACCTAGCAAGAGGCATTATGCACACTGGTCCTCCCTACTGTGTTCAGTCATCGCCTGGACATCGTAGGATAGTTCGGGGAGATGCTAAGGCACCGTCTTGCCATTGTCACCTCATGCCACTAGAGATCCCTCGTCCCCGAGTTGCTGTTCAACACCACGGCCTCATCGAGTCCATCCAAGCTCGTCCAGATCACTATAGAACAACCCTGCTCCAAACACTATGAATATCTCAAATATCTACAGTCTGAGCAAACACTGTCTTACTACAGCTCCAGTGAGTGTAATTCTCCTGTATATTTTTTCAGCCTCTGGCTGGATGTTTTGCCTGGTAAATACCTGTACGGCATTCATTCAGTACCGTAAATTATAATAATTATTCAATGATTTATCATATGATCATAATCATCCATATCCTTAGCATCAACTGTACGTTATCATATTCCACCAATTGGTGTCTACTGTACGCCAGAAAGCTTTGGAGGCGAGAAAGGGCAGCGCCCTCTCTCCTGGCCCAACTCACAAGCTCAACTTCACCTGATGTAGTACCTCTATGGAGCTATATAGGGGCAATCCATACACCCGTATCTGTAACAAGGAATCACAACCTTCAGGGATTTACAGAGTGATCAGTACCTGGTCCAAACGAGCAAACTCCTTCGTACACATGACACAATAGCTGTGTGGGATTATACGTATATGCCTTGGGTTAGGCCTGGGTTGGATGAGGACACCTGCGTCTAACTCGAAACCACGAGTGATGTGTAAACAGGAGACGACACGAGGGACATTTAACACCCAAACAACATACCAGCTCACCAGGAAATGTGGGTCGGTCATTCCTGTGCGGTGAGTTCACACTGTGGGGTTTTTCCCACACTAAGCGAGCCAAGCATGAGCGGCGTGGTGGCCGGGCGTGGGCCCAACCTCACCTCACATATAAGGAAAATGTGAGACTGCATAGTCACCGAGGGCAGGCTTGTCCCAGGCCCCGGGAGAGTCGGTCTCCTGCCACATCACCCACGCAAGATGATCTCTCTCTCTCTCTCTCTCTCTCTCTCTCTCTCCCTGTATTTCATAATTTCTGTAATTCTTAACCTGTCCTGCATGAAAAAGTATCCTGATACCTAACACACTGACCTGGTGCAGGGACACTTTTCCCCGTCCTCTGAGTGGGAGGAAAGGAACCAAGAACTGGAATATGATCAACTAAAAAGTACAACATCCGCAAAATAAATTGTTCACTCCACTATATTCTCCAAGGTGATACGTGGCTGAGGTTTATTGCTCGTACAAGCACTTGACGCTCTCGGGGGTGAAATCATCTTACATCCGGTCGTTGAGACTGTTTCTGAATGTGCGACCGCCGGGAATTCGCCTCATTGTGCCTCAGGCTATCTTTCCGGTCGTTGAGACTGTTTCTGAATGTGCGACCGCCGGGAATTCGCCTCATTGTGCCTCAGGCTATCTTTAGGAAAAGATGTTCTTTCTTCACTCCTCCTGGCTAGAAACTTTGTTGGGAAATTTCGCTTTGGGGCGCTGTACTCCTTCCACCTGCGATTCAAGATGGCTGGCTCTTACGAGAAAGCCCAAATTCTCGCCTGGGAACAAGAAAATGTGGGTGCGCGTGAGCCTTCTACGTGCACTGGGTGGTCAGAACGCACGATCAGGCGGCTGCTCGCCAGCGCTCGTGGCCTCCCACAACCAAAACCGATCCCTGGTTGCCCAAGGAAGACTACTAGAGCTACAGATAACCTCCTAAGACGGGACGTATTGAGGCAACCTCGCATTTCAGCCGGCGAACTCCAGAAAAGCCATGCAAAACTTATAGAAAACGTCTGACAAAGAACCATTTAACATCGCCTGCAAAAGCCTTCACATTCTCTCCCGCAAGCCAGCTGCCAAGCCCCTCCGTACGAAGGAAATCAAACACAAAAAACTCGCATTTACAGTGAAATTCAATGACTGAAGTGAGCAATTAATTAAGGGCCGGCCTTGGTGTGGTCTTTTGTCCGTGAACGGAGCCTCCACCGTATAAGAAAAAAAGTGGAGTGAGGCAGGGGAGGATGAGGAGGCCGAAGGATGCCAGCCGGTACGAATCTCGTTCCACAGTGAAGACAGTGAAGCATCCAGATAGTGTGATGATCTAGGGTTGCTTTAGTGGTACTGTGGGTAGGGAAGGGTTGTACTTCTTACCTAAAAACACTAAAATGACATCATCATACAACCTAACATTACATTACTGATTCACCATTATCTGCAACTTTACCTCTGTCAAATTCTATTATCTCCAATTTGTATTTACTGTGAAACGAACTCTGCAGAGACGAGTGATGAACAAGATAGCGTAGCGGTATACAACCCTATCGCCAGACACACCACCCATGTTCAGTACCAGCCAGGCCTGCGGGCCGCGGCTGCCAAACACCTTTGTCGACCAACGATCCAACCCAGAAGCCTGGACCTAGCCTGGGCTGCTGGGGGTGGAAATGTCCTTGAAGGCTACCCCAAGGTAAACCCCAAGCCATCTCCATCCAGGCTGCGGTAGCCTACGTAATTCAACAGCCGTGTAGCTTGAACACTAAGGGACAGGTAGTTCACCTAGTATGGAGTGTACTAGTGGTATGTGTACCTTGAACACTTAATTTACAAGGTGAGTAATAGGCAAGTTACAAGGGAAGGCCGAGGTCTCCATGTATTCGACATAGACATACAAGACATGGCGGGTTGATAAACACACACACATACACATATATTGACTGTAAGAGGCTTGCAGAATCCAGCAAGACATGAGAATTGTGGGTATCAATTATCTACGTAAATGTCAGGGGCCTGTAAAACATACTCAGGTGTGTCAGTGAAGTATTTACGTGGTCCATTACACCCGAGACATAAAGGTCGAGAGATGGTGAGAAAGGGACACTCTATTGTGTACCAACTGCTGAATCGTGTTCTGGTGTTAACAGACTCCGCCTGCTTGAGGTGACACCGCGAGTGAAAGAGTCACCTCTGAAGAGGCTGTATAATCGGGAGTACAGTCTCGTCAAAGAACTTCTCACTCCAAAGGGGTCCATCATTTCCCTGCTCATGGAAGAAGTGCAGACTTAGATCTGCAGAAGCTCCATTAAAAAAAGGGTCTTGGAATAACTTCAGGACCCTTCTAAGAAAGGGCTCCTGGGGCAATTACAGGTAATCAAGTAAATAAATTGATCCTGTTCCGTCTGTCAGATATACCTGTACCCCATTCTAGTTCTGGTCTTGTTTACCACCGGAGTGGCACAGTGGTACAGTACTTATAACACCTTCCATACCACTTGATACCACAGCGGCTTGGTCTCTCAGTACCACTGAAAAGCATAAGTCTTTGAAGCCATCACGAATGAAAACATACTCATCATCATTGCTTACTCTACCTTGGATGATGTTTACCTCTGGCATGAGACAAGCCTCCCTGGGCAAGTTAACTTGATGTCACTGTTCTGAGCAAAGGATGAGAGGGAATCCAAGAAACTCATCTTAAAGTTCTTTGTCCTTGGAGGCGCTAGGGAGATTCTTGTATGTAGTTGGCAGTAATATTACACACTGGGTTGAGACGGTGAGGGGAGGAGAGGACTCCACTGGGCTTCAGATACGATCAGACGTGATATAAATTGTTAGTAAGGGAAGGCCTGTGGATTGTGGGTCCTCCACTAGGTCTGCGTTTTCAGTGGACCAGCTCTTGAGACGTACACTGGTGGCCTGGATACTATCCCCACCTCCTGTGTTAGGTATCACACACACACACACACACACACACACACACACACACACACACATGCACACACACACACACACACACATACACACACACAGCCGACCTATTAGGGGCAGGTCATCTAACACAGAGCCAATGGTTTTTAATGTCATTATGCTCGTGAGTTGACGAGAGCTGAATCAATCCTCACACATCTAAACCCGGTGTGTGTCAAGGCTTAATGTTTTTTTTTTTTCCTGGGTTTAACCGTAATACTGCTGATATTAAGGTTTATATCGTATGGTGTTCAACCATGTACTGTTACTACATCTATTATTGGCATGGTATGTGACTCTGTGAGGCTGAGGTCAAGTAAGGACTCATGTTACGTCTCGTGTGATTTGTGGCGCAAAAGTGGGTCACTGAAGTTCCTTGCCTCTCATGTCTGACTTAACACATTGTCATGTTCAGTCTTGGCCGGCTCCTGATTCAGTCTCGGCCTGCCGTCGCACTCAGTCCCGACCTGATGCCGTGTTCAGTCCTAGCCCGTTGGTATGTTCAGTCCCAGCCTGCTGCTGTGCTCAGTCCTAGCCTGTTGGTATGTTCAGTCCCAGCCTGCTGCTGTGCTCAGTCCTAGTCTGTTGGTTTGTTCAGTCCCAGCCTGCTGCTGTGCTCAGTCCTAGCCTGTTGGTATGTTCAATCCCAGCCGCTTCTGTACTCAGTCCTAGCCTGCAGTACTCTGCTCAATGCCAAAGCAACAATGGTACACACTGAATCATTTGTTATTCTACTTCTCCTCAAGCGTACGGTATCTCTCTCTCTCTCTCTCTCTCTAGGCCGGCCTGAGACCAGGATGCCGTGTGAGGCCTCTGTGTCCACTTGGGCATCTGGAGGCTCGACCGGCGGCAGGGAGGCTGTATGAACCGGTCAAGAGGTCAGCGAGGAACTACCTGTAACCCGAAACCCAACAATCGTCACGGCACCAGCAGTACCCGTGACAACAACAACTTTGGTGGCGGCACAGGAACACAGGCAACACTGACAACAGTTCCATCCCCTCGCCCCAAGAGGGCATGGGGTTGGTCATCGTGCACACCCTGGGGTCAACATGATCACAGTGTCCATGGCAACAAACCTAGCATGCAGAAGCCTTCAGCACATGCCGTGCAGTGCCAAACATGGACGGGACACGCACGACTCGATCACCAACCATGTCACACTCACCACATACGAAGCAGTGGCAGTACCTGAACCAGGACGTATGTGTGTGGATTCGACAGAAAAAATATATAGCCAACGAGATGGCACTCTGACCGGGGCCAACAATGCCCCTCCACCTGACGGAGATAATATATACGGCGGGGCTTTCCATAAGAGGCGTACGTTTGAGGTGGTGAGTTCGGTGACACCTGGCACAAGAGGAGGAGGGAGTGGCGAGCGGCCCCGCTGGCGGTACCGTTACCGCCAGCTGACCGCAACAACCCTGGCGCCGTCCCTTACCTGTTTACACTGACTCCGCCAGGCGGTTCCTCAACGCCTCTCTCTCTCCCACACCCACACACACCTCCTCCCTTCCCATAATATGGGCCAAATATTCCTGCAACTCCTCCTTCGTCGATAATGTACAAGATAATATATCTATCCCAACCACGAAGTGAAGAACAAGACGGTATGAGGCCCTGGGGGGTGTCTCGGCCCGATATGGAAGGGCGACCACATCCTCACTCCTCGACGCTGATGCCACCAAGCAGCCGACCTTATACGTGGCGCCCCTTACGTGTGTGGTGAAGGGAGATGACAATGTGGTGTGGGTGAGTGACCTGCAGGGGGCTATAGTGCACGCTGCAGCCCTCCTGCGTAGCTCCGCCACACAGCCTGCCCGCAACGCCCACTGCCCCCTCTGCCCACGCGCGACTAAGCAGCCTCCTCCCTGGGCCGACCCCGCCTCCAACAACACGGCTTAAACCACCGTCGGGTCACAGCGGGACCTGGCGTGTGCACCTTGCTGCCAGCATGGCCGCGAGTGTGAAATAAATCCACTGCTCCTGCGACGTGAGTGAATCACAATCAATCCCCCCAACGCCAGCCACTCTCTACTGCAGCAGAGCTTCTGTCATTTGCTCTCACCAAATGAGGCAGCACTTGCCCCCTGAAGGCCAGGTGGGTGGATGGGCGAGTGCAGTGGGGGCCAGCAACACCCCTGCAGTAGTCTTGGTGAGTCTTCCTTCCTTCGCAGCCCCGGCTGAAGCTGCTGGGTTGGGTTACTGGTACATCAAGCCTCCAATCCGTCCAAAACGACCAGCCTGTTCCATCCACTACCACAACCCACCTATACTACCACCTAAATCCACCATCCGTAGTGCTAAAGACCATCACTACCATTCTGGACTCGCTGGTACCCATCTCGCTCACCTTCCAACACTGCTACATTCCCGTTCGCTTATGTACCCTATGGAAGTGAATGTGTCTGCTCCCCTACTATTCCCATACTTTCACATGATACAGACGCCCAACACAATACAAATACGTATCATCTGCAACTAAACAAAATATTTATTTTGGAAATCTCGTCGAAGGAGGACGACGAGAAACATACCGTGGAGTTCAATGAAAGGAAATCTCTCCTCAGGACATAACGAAGACACTCGCGTCCAATCCCAGACTCAAGCCTGGAGTAGGACTGACCTCGACGTGGATGTGGTCAAAGGACCAAGCCATAATGACGCCACAGGACCTCACCCTTGACGAAGGGCGGGACCGTGGAATGTGTCGACGTAGATGAAACGTACGTTTACCTCTGGGATCTTATCAACCCGGGGAAGAACAACCACTGATGTCACCATTCCAGGGACAATCTCTCCCTCTCTTCCCACAGCAGTACTGCTCTGTGATAACATCGCCACATAAGGAAGGAAAAAATAAACGTCAGAAATGTCATCGACTGGCCACAGAGACGCAGTAAAACATCTGGATTACTGGCAGAGGATATGACCTTCATAAATGTAGACCGCTCATTAGACAGAAGGCGAGAGACAGATCAAAATATATACAATCAAAATACTGGAAACTCTTTGTCACTGTCCCCATTGCATTGCATTCGACAGTCAAGGAATCATCCGCTTACAACATGGGAAACTCCAACATAACTACACAGGTTCTTCCCGGACCGGCCTGGCTCCATATCACAAACAAATACGAGACCATTAATATCAGACATTCTGGCAGACCAGGTCCCTCACCAGTGTAGAGCCTGGTCGCAGACCAAGCTGAGGGGTTAGGGGACAGCCCCCGGAACCGCGGTGAGGTATACCTGAGGTACGGTAAGATGAACCGACCACAGAGCCATCTTCCCTACCCTATCACAGCCTCCGACGGGCTAACCCTGCAACCACAGTCTGCCACCAGCTTTACCACCACATCTATACCCCAGCCCACAACACCACTGCCTAGCGCCACTCCTACCCAACTCCCACATCTTCTCCACTGTTCACGAACGCTCCTTCAAACCCTGGCACTTTCTCCAAACTTACCCTCCTCTACCACACTCTACTTACCTTGGGCCCCTTGATGCCTCTACCACACTCTACTTTCCTCCCAAGGGCCCCTTGATGCCTCTACCACACTCTACCCTCCTCCCAAGGGCCCCCTAATACCTCTACCACACTCTACCCTCCTCCTACGGACCCCTGATGCCTCTACCACAGCAATTACCCATCCTATGACCATATCCCTACCACAGAGGTTCCCAGGTCATACACAGAGGAGGGACGCTTCGGCCTATTCCTCCGGAGGTCCGGCAGGCACGACGCTGAAGAGCGTCAGCTCCTGCAGGAGTTGCAGTCCTCTGGACAACACTCATGATGGATACCACCACCTGACGACCTGGTAAGGCAGTCGACCAGCATCGAGGGAGGGAGGCAGTCACAACCTGACGACCTGGTAAGACAGTCGACCAGCATCGAGGGAAAGAGGCAGTCACAACCTGACGACCTGGTAAAACAGTCGAACAGCATATCCAGGGAAAGAGGCAGCGACTGCGGCTGCTCGGGGTCTACCAGGTCACGGCCTCAACCACACAGGTCGAGCAAGGTCGTCGCCCTCACGAGCACCCGTCGTCACGCCGCCAGAGATGGTGGCTGGACACCACCCATTCCCTCGCAGGTCCCTCAACTCGTCCTCTGACGGACTCTCCTCAGCGGCCCTAGTCAACCTCTCTCTATCTCTCTTTCTCGCGCGCGCGTGCGTGTGTGTGTGTGTGTGTGTGTGTGATGGTTGTGATGGTGTCCCACACTCCTCCACTCCATCCAAACTCCCTCTACCTAGGCCCATGACTGCGTCACAGCACTCCATCTCCAGAGGCCTCCCTCCTTCGACACCAATCCATCTTTCTCCCTCGGGGTCTCCCACACTACCGCTGTTTATCTAGGGCTTCTCCCACACTAGGGAGCCTTCCCTCCACAACGCCACATCCTCCACCGCCCACATCTCTCACCAAGCGAGGTGGAGGAGTGCTACCACATCTCAGCAGGAATTCCTACACCCCATCTCACGACTGAGTCTCTCTCCTTGTGGAGGGAAGAGACGTGGCCAACATATTCCTCTCCCCGGGAGAGGGCAACATGCTGGGGATAGGCCATGTTGCCGGGGCGGGGCTGGGGATGGCACACATACCGCCCCAGGTGGGTGGCGGCCGCCGCCACGGCCGCTAGCGACTGGGGTGTGGGTGGCGGCGGAGAGAGGCTACTCGCTTGTGTGAGTCCGACTCACACTGGGATCCTCCAGTACTGCCATCCGCTTCCTTCCTCACCGACGACCCTGCCTTCATATCCTTCCTTCCTTCATTCCTTCCCCAGTCCCCGGGGCTGCCTTCAACCGCCCTTCCATCACCAGCCCAATGCACAACCTTCCTCAACCTCTGGCTCTACTGCCCTCACTGGGGAGGTGCGGCAGGCGCTAGCGGTGGCCACAGGAGCGGGAGCAGGGAGTTGCGGCTGGGGGTGCCGCTAGCGGTGGCCACAGGAGCGGCAGCTGGGGAGGTGCGGCCGGGGGTGCCGCTAGCGGTGACCGCAGGCGCGGCAGCACAACAATGACCAGCGATGGCGAGCACAACACACGACCGCATGCGTTGCGTCACAGCGGCGGCGGCCAAGGTCTGCCTGCCGCAACTGCGTCACTCGCGACGCCGCAGTTCCACCACTGGCTGGGTCTTGCCTTACACACTCGTTCAGTTGACAGAATGGAATGCCGCATGATTACCTAGGGCTGTCTCTATACTTGGGTCAATACTATACACATTACTCGGGTCAATAATATAGACATCATATTTCCATTCGCCTCTTCCGGACACCGCTTTACTGAGGGCTGCGTATAATGGCGTCCACATTCCCCTTCTGCTGAATGTAGCGCAGGCATAAGCTTATTTGAAACAATTAGGACTTAAAATCCGGCTTCATCCTAAAGGTCAGTGCATAAAATCCGGATTTATCCTAAGAGCTACTTCCTAGAACACGACTTCATGTAAATATTGCCTAAAATCTAAAAGTCTAAAAAAATCCATTGCAAGTAATAAAACTTGACGCACACACACACACACACACATATATACATACACACATATATACACACACACACACACACACACATACACATACAGACACACACTGCAGGAGTACGTATTATAATGATGGCACAGATTAGGAGTGTGTGTTATCAAGCTAAGATAACACTGAATTACGTATTATCGTGATAATAAAGGATAGGAGTACGTGTTATCATGACTACTATCCTAGCCATCCCACTACTATCCTAGCCATTCAACCATTATCATAGCCATCCTACCACTTTCCTTGCCATCCCACTACTATCCTAACCATTCAACCACTATCATAGCCATCCTACCACTATCCTAGCCATCCCACTACTATCCTAGCCATTCAACCACTACCATAGCCATCCTACCACTATCCTAGCCATCCCACTACTATCCTAGCCATTCAACCACTATCATAGCCATCCTACCACTATCCTTGCCATCCCACTACTATCCTAGCCATTCAACCACTACCAAAGCCATCCTACCACTATCCTTGCCATCCCACTACTATCCTATCCATTCAACCACTACCAAAGCCATCCTACCACTATTCTTGCCATTCCACTACTATCCTAGCCATTCAACCACTACCAAAGCCATCCTACCACTATCCTTGCCATCCCACTACTATCCTAGGCATTCAACCACTAACCTAGCCATCCTACCACTTCCCTTGCCATCCCATCACTATCCTAGCAATCCTACCCCTATCCTAGCCATCCCATCATTATCCCAGCCATCCCACTACGATAGAATTGCAACGTGTCAGCTACTCTTGGGGCAAGAATCGAAAGTCATCACTACTATCCCAGCCACGTCCCTAAATGTCCCAACCATGCCGTCACTATCCCAGCCACAATAACGGTATCCCTTTCCTAAGAATCAAATCTTTATTCCTATCACGCCGAGTCCTCCTACTCCCTTCCCTACCCAGCCTCCTGCAGGGCCGTCGCTGCATTCCTGCCGCCGTCCGCGTGTCCCTGACCTTGCCAGGCAGCCACCACCACCACCTCACCCACGCACCACCACAGCCACCACCGCCACCACACCTGGAAACAATGGGGGGACAGCTCTTGCTCCGGCCCGGGCTGAGGGCTCCCGCCACCCGCTCGCTGGTCGAGCCAATCACTCAATACACCGGCCAACGTTCCTAGGCTTCGTAAGGATATTGACAGACCTTCCTAGGCTTCGGCAGGGCACTGGGGGTACCTAGGCTTCAGCCGGACACTGAGAGCTGTTCCTAGGCTTCGGCAGGGCACTGACAGACCTTCCTAGGCTTCGGCAGGACACTGAGAGAATTCCTAGGCTTCAGCTGGGCACTGAGACCTGTCCATAGGCTTTGGCAGGACGCTGAGAGAGCTAAGTGGCTGGGCTTTAAATCTGTCCACCTTTGGAAGAGAGAAGAGTGAGGGCTGACCTGATCACAAAGTTACACTTAGTCTGCATTATACTTTATTTCGCAGTCCCGCCTGTTTACAGCTCTACCACCTATTTTAGTATCGTCAGCAAATTTGTAGAGATCATAGATATGAGACCGGGTTCTCGGTCATTAGTGAGTTTAAGACATGCTTGTCCGGGCAGATTATATATAAGATCCCTATGGATAAACCTGATATGAGTGGGAGTCCAAGGAACTGTATTCTTAACACCTTTATTATAGAGTTTCTTCATTATGATCTGCTGCCAGGTCCCAGCCGGCACTGTGGAAGGAGAAGACCCTCCAAGACATCACCAGATAGCCCCAACTCAATTACCAAACGGGTCATTCTTCACTACGTCGTTTCAGACATTCTTAGCTAAGTTTCTTGTCATGCCCTTCAGGGGAGAGGGTCACCTCTATCTCCGAGAACGGTTCAAAGTCCACATCGTCAAACCCAGTGAGGCGTCTAAATGGAATTGTATCTCCTCTCCTGAAATGTGCAAACTGATGCCGTCCTCTCTCTCTTTGGATCAGCTGCCTTCACTTGCTGGAATCTTCTCTCTCTACGTACATTAGCTGCCTTCACTAACTGCCATCCTTTCCCTAAAACTTAGCTGCCTTCACTCGCTGCCATCCTCTCCCAAAGATTTAGCTGTCTTCCTTCACACTCCCAACACCGCCGCTGGACCTTCTCTAGCAGATCTATCGCCTGGCCAGGTGGGGCGGCCAAACCGGTTTAACACACGCTGTAAACATGTCCCTAATATGTCCTGGTCTCTCCCCCGTTCCTGGGGTAGAACCAGTCTATGAATTACCTTCTAATGGGGCTTTCTGGTGGCAGTGTTGTTTACTGTCGACATGCAGCTTCTCGCCAACACAAGGGAGGATTTCTAAAGTTCCCTCAGTACGAAATAGCAGCTGTGGTCTGGCTTTAATCTCCCGCAATGCCTTAATGACTTTCCACACTGGTTGGGCTGAAGTATAAGTATCTATCACACTTACTGCCATCTGGAATCCGTACTTTAAAGGCCATTTAGTCCAGGGGTTGCTGGCCTTCTAGCTTGTGTGTGTGTGTGTGTCTCTTCGAGACCACAGTTCCACGCTCTAGGGCAATGGGGTATAGACAGATGACTGTGTGGAGTCTGTAAGCCGTGAGTGCGGGTGTGAGAAGGGTACATGAATGTTCGTGAGAGATTACACGTCTGGTCCGGACAGGCTCGGCAGAAAGGCTGTAGGTGGTGCAATGTTCAGCGATCACCTGAGGCAGTCGAGGAAGGTCTCAGCTCCGCCATATAAGAGGTCTAATGCGTTTAACTGTGTTGGCAAGATTAGTGCCCCGTGGTGTACTGTATGACAGGATATCTCAGTGGGGTACACAAAATCTAGTTAAGTTTAATGCCTCCAAGACCCAATTTCTTCTTATCTCTCAATAGAAAACTCCTCACAACTCTCGTATCTCCTTTGACGGTTGAGTCGAAAGCAATCCGACTTATAAACTGTCCCAGGCTAACTTCCAAACTTGACCCTCTTGCTCTACGCCGCA
>JAYMFT010083758.1:0-14217 GCA_038088735.1 Panulirus argus | reverse complement strand
TTAATATGATATGATTTCTCTCTTTTATGTAATAAGCATTGAAATGATTTATGTAATAAGCATTGAAATGATATGAGCTGTGCTCCATACTTTGTTTACAAAGTCTGAGCAAAATAAATTGAGTCTGAGTCCCCCCCCCACACACACACAAACAAACAAACTAACTAACTAACTAACTAACTAACTAACTTACTAACTAACTAACTAACACACAATTTTCAATATATAATTAGAGTATCATTATTGTATAAACTCCAGGACCCCTTATATGGGATTCATGCACCTTAGAGGCTATGTTACAACCAGAAGTGGGGAAATGGTGGATTCCTTAGGATCGAGAGCTCCTCGACGAGACTGAACTCTCTCTCGTCAACTGACGATGGTATAACCTCGTCGAAAGTGGCTTTTCACTCGCAGTTTAATAATGAACAAACGGAGCCCGTTGACACCTGCATGATGATAAAGCTGATCATGCAAGAGAAATATGTAACATTGTTCACGAAGGATGAGTGTTAAATCAGTTGTTTAATAGAGATGTAGATCCAGAGGAGAAACCATTTGTGAAGGATGTATGGGTGAAGGAGGGAGTGATAGGTGGGTGGGTATGGGTTCCTGGGTGCAAATGACAACGGTGAAAGAATACATGGACTGCATACAGCAGCAGCAGCAGCGGCAGTCATGATTGTCATAAATACGAATATCAGACTTCATAATGGTCATGAAAGCACATGATACAGACACGTTGGAGACAGGATGAACAAGAGCATGAATGATTTGTTTTTTGGTAAAAGGGATATGATAGGGTGATTGAAGTGCGGTGTAGGAGAGGGTCAGGAGGGTCTTTGAATTAAAAAAGGAGAGAGAAATTAGAATGGAAAAATTGTGGAATGAAATAATCTACGTGAAAAGTTGGGAGGATTCCAAACAGCTCAGGTTGAGGCTGTGATGTTGAGGCACTTTAAGACTGTCTTATTGAAAGCTGCCTCAACGGTGTGCAGTAAGTCATGTATAGGAGTAAGTACTCTTACCTATAGGCACATACCAAACATGAATGCACAACACCATAATCTATCATGTACAAAAGTACTATTCAACCACGCGTACAGTTACTCCATATTTAACACGAGGAAATTCTGGAGCCAATGCCTTCAAGCGTGCGGTTATGACTTGCTCTTCAGTTTATAATTGCGCCGCTCGTGGCTCGCATGTTTTCCTTGGCCAAGCGACTCTAAGTGAAGAACCATGGTATATGCTAAATTGAAGTAACATGTGTCTTTCAGTTTGTATTTTTCGAAGTTCAGTTCATTTCTCAAAGTCCTCCAAAACCCCAGCTCTTTCGATCATAAAGATGCAGCCACTTGGGAACCGAGGAAACCATCTCCCCTCAGTATCAAAGAGTCCCGCTCCCCTCACTGGAGACTTGAAGCCTTTACCGCTGCTAAGGACTGGAGGAAAAAAGCGATCAACTTAATATGTGTACCTCTCCATTCTGAAGTCTCAAAGGCTCTGATGACATTTTTACATCTCGCATTGCCTGTGGGGATCGTTGCGTAATGGATCTTCGAGGGTATTGATGTTGGTTTTATGCTTTTACGTAACTTAAGGTATTAATCATGTTTTGCTTTTTCTGTCATATTTTTTTTTTGCAACATTTTGGGTTGCTAAATGTGATGGTGATTTCTTTTCGTATCCTTCCGGTCATTTAGTCTAGAAGATGGCGCTCACCGCCACGTCTTCCGTCCATCCTAAGTAGATGACTTTCACCTGATAAGAACACTTTGATAAATTGCTTTCCCTTGGGTTAAGAAAGACGAAAATACAGTAATCTTTCACACATGGGTTTCCTGTTGGCCAAGGAAGAAAAAAGAACGGATCACAAGGTCAAAAGTAAAGACCATGTAATTTTTTTTTTTTTTTGCGTTTCTTTCTTTCTGACGGGTCATAATCAAGCTGTATGAACTGTAATGCAGTCTCTTTCAATGGAATACTTGAGCAGTAGTTGTACCACCCCTGGGCATGATGGCCTAGCTTTTGATCTGACCCTTATAGTTCAGATGGCAGGTCACGCCATCAAACCCAAGTGTCGTACCTTCGTGCTCGGGACGCTGACGATCTAGTAAAGTGGTTAACCTTGCCGTTGTTCACTGATGATTCACCTCGCTGGTTGGTGGACTGGTAGTTGTGTAATGGTTGTTGGGCTGTTAGTTGTGTAGTGGTTGTGATGCATTGGTTGCTGGGTTGGTAATGGTATAGTGCTTGTTGTGTTAGTAATGATGTAGTGATTAGTGGTCTGGTAATGTTATAGTGGTAGGTGGGCTGGTAATGATTTAGTGGTTACTGGACTGGTAGTAGTGTAGTGGTTGCTGGACTGGAAGTGGCGTAGTGGATGGTGAACTGGTAATGGTACAGTTGTTGGTAGGATGGTAATGGTATAATGTTGGTGTTCTGGTAATGATTTAGTGATTGGTAGATTGATGATGATGATGATGTAGTGGTTACTGAACTGGTGGTGGTGTAGTGGAATAGTAGTGATGTAATGGTTGGTGGCTGGTAATGATATAGTGGCTGCAGGGCTGGTGATGATGTAATAGTTCCTGGGCTGGTAGTGGTTAAGGGGTTAGTTGGTTGTTAGTAGTGTGTTGGTTAGTGGGACGGTATTGATGTAGTGGTTGGTTGGCTGATAATAATGCAGTAGTTGCTGGTAATGGCGTAATTGTTTCTGGGCTGGTTCTGGTGTGGTAGTTGTTTGGTCTGTAGTGGTTGTTGGGCTTGTGATGATTTTTGGGCTTATAGTTACTCTTGGGCGTGTATTACAACTAAATTCGGACACTGTGTCCTAATGAGGCTACTTGTGATAATGGAAGAAAACAGAAATATACGGATCCGTGTGATAGGAGTTGAAAGACATACAGATTTTTTAAAGAGGAAGAACTGTACAGAAACTTATCATGTAGCTACGTAGGTGGAAATAATGTCAGCCTTAGACTCGAAGCGATATATGGTACCACTCTCAAGTGCCCTAATTGGTAAATCAATCCAACGAATCTATCCTTATGTAGCGTATGAGATCGAGATTTTTTTTTTTTTATGTTGGAGGCTCCAGTCAGAGAAAAAAGTCATCATCAAGACTGAACCTTATTTAAAATATATAGGTTAATCAAAGGGAAAAAGAAGAGACAAGGGAAATTATTTATGAATTTTGAAGGAATTGAAGAACGTCTTTTACAATGTGCCAGCTCATAGTTTTTGGGAAAGGCATGAGAAGGTAAAGTTCTAATGCCTTGAAATGTAGAGAAACGAGGTCTATCAAAGAGGGGAAGGTCGTGGGAGGGGCTGGTATACTACTGCCAGTGCCCTCCCTCTCATTGGTAGTAGAGTCAGGCGGAAACCCTGAGATTCTCAGCACCCCATAATGCCGGGGACTACGGGTCATAAATTGTTGGACGCTATTATGATTGTTTAAAAACGATTGTGTAAACAGGATGTGGCACGGGAACTTATGTGAGGAAAATAAGTGAGGTTTTAGTAGGTGTATAGTGCTTGTAAGGAGAAGATGGCAAGACCAGCCAGGTAGTTCTGTTTTGATAAGACGTAACGTAAGCTTAACCAGCAATCCTAACATGGAGAATGTAGGATGGTTCTGGGCACCACTTTTAACTCTCCTTAGTCAGGACGGTATTACCAACCAGGGCGGCTGCTGTCGACAGCCTATTAGGATTATATTTGTGGGCTGATTTTTAGGCATGTAAACTAAGACTAATTATAGGAGTTGTAGTGGTGGGCTGATCGTTGAGCTTGTAGATATTTGTATGTGGCAGCATAATGTTGATTGTACCTTACCATGGTTTCGAAGATAGTCTAACCCCAAAGCTCGATCTGAAACCTTACCTTACCTTACGAATACCTTACGGTGGTTTCGGAGGCCTTCTACTCCCACAGCTGGGTCTGGGACCTTACCTTATCTTACTTATGTCTTACGATGGCTTCTGAGTTGTGCAACTCACACAGCTGCCCCTTTGTTCAGTCACCCTGTTGGAGGCTGTGGACCATTTGGCTTGTCTCGCACTCTTTACAGGTAGTCCTTCAGCCTTTAGTTAAGATTTTTCATTCCAGGGTTTAAACTACCCTCAGTGGCCCGGGTTATTAAATGTTCAAAACGTTGATGTGTTGACGACGTGGTAGCTTCTGTGTTAGTACCTGGACGTGTGAAAACCATTCTCATTAAAAACTACCCAAGAACACTTGATCATATTTCCTCAGTCTTAATTAAGACTTGGTCTTGCGTCTCCTTGCTTCACTGACTGCTTCATGTCTTCCACCTCCTTTTACCTGGATTGGAAACCTGACGGAAAAACATCCAAGTAGGTTCTGGCATTCCTCCAGTCCCAGGTAGCATTCTTTTGTTTCATATGCAGTTAACTGGGTTAAAACAGAAACTTTTCAGTAAAACAGTAAGTGGCAACATCTGCTTTGTGTAAGCAAATGGTAGGTGGGAAGGGAGAGTGGGTAGCTGCTGGAACCACTAGTTATGATTACTTCATTGTTCACTTTTTTTTTCTATGTTGAAGGCTCGTCACTGACAAAAGTCAACATCAAGGCTGGGCCCTAATTGAAATATAGAGAGGATTAAGAAACGGAAAAGGAAGAGAAGAGAAAGTATTTGCAAATTTTTGAGAAAGTGAAAGACCTGTCTTTTGAAATGTGCAAGGTCATAGGTCTGCACAGGAAGTGATATGGAAGCATATAAATGGAAAGTAGAATAACAGAATGCTATAACTTAGAAAAATTAAATGAAAATAAAGCTTTAGCACATCCACACACACACAAAAAAAAAAAGAAAATGGTAGAATAAGTTCAAGAGATTGGGCCCTACGCCGACAGAGGCAGAGTCGAGTCCAAAGGAACATGACACATTAACTCTCCCAGTCTAACCTCGAAACTTGGCCCACTTGCCGTACCCCGCTATGCGAGTAAAATTTCTCTTTGTAATGGATATTGATTTACTTGTTCTTCCGAGAGCTGGTTATCTGTGTACCCAGCAACACTCGGCAAAGTAATGCGTCATATGATAGCTATGTGGCCGTGAGCAATTTCATGATCGTTGTGATGTCTTTTACTTTCCCTACACCGCAAAGCTTGGGAATCCCTCCCACCCTTATGGCGCTGTCAACAACTACGGCCTGACTCAGTTAGAGAGCAGGTACTCCTTATCCTCCAAAACATGAAATAGTTTTCTCCTTTCCTTACTTCTCCGTGTTTTATTTCTTTCCATATTTCAGTAAAAGTCTAGCCACGATGTGAACTTAACCCGTGACTGGAGCCTCCAGCAATAGAAGGAGAATACCTGCTGGCTGTATTTGCAACCAGATGGTTACTGATTATGATTTGTGTTTATCATGTTCAGTAAAAGTTTAGAATATCACTTATTAAAAAGACTGATTTGTTTGATTTTTACTTCTTATTAGTGGAACAATTTCATGCCTGCGGTTTAGTAGTTTATATTTTCATGAAGTATATTTAGACTGATTTATGGTGATAATGTAGCATACTGAAGTGCCCTCGCTGAGTTCCTCCATTGTATTTAGTTTGCTCAGGATCGTATGCTGTTGCATCTAGAGAAGGGCGGGAAGACTTAGGTGAAAGAGGACAGGAACATATCTGAGGTAAGCGGTAGCACACGCTGCCGATGGTAGTGGTGCCAGTTACGCCGGATGAAAGTCACGGAACACGATTAAGGAAACCGTACTGACTCCTATGTCTCGTTAGGAAGAGAGAGAAGACTGATACTTCGAGCGTCACAGGCTCTGTGTCCGTGACTGTAGACAAGACTGACCAGTTACTGGCGAGACGCCGGTCTCTTGTGATGCTTAGGCTTTTGGTATTTTCGATATGACAAACACTGCCCTGCACAGACTCTGTCTCTCTCTCCCTCCCATTATGCTGTAACAAACCAACATTGATTAACCCATGTCACCTGCTTTGAGAAAGTAAGAGTTATTGTATCATTTTGCAACACCAGGAGTAATATAGGCATGGTAAGTCGAGAGGATGGAGCTCAAATTTATCTTTAGCATTGTCTTTATAACAAAAATGTGTGTAATTCTCTCTCTCTCTCTCTCTCTCTCTCTCTCTCTCTCTCTCTTTCTCTCTCTTTCTCTTACATAACGATCACACTTGGAAGGCCAAGAAAGCGGTGGAAAAATAAGATCAGTTCTCGTAAAGCCAGAAAAAGTCTCTGTGGAGCCAGCGGATGTCCTGAACAAATATTACGTGGCTTGAAAGGAGTTCATGAAGCAGCCGGCAACCAGCAAACATTGCAGTAGTCTATAAAATTGGCACATGGTAGTGAGTGAGTGAGTGACATTATCAACTGTTGAAAGACATCCTGCATGTGACTGGTGTTTGGCGTGCGTGCTTGTGTATGTATACGTTTGGTGTGTACATGCTTCTGTGTCTGTGTGAGAACGATGTGTGTGTGTGGCTGGAGAGGTCATCTTTTTCATTACCAGGCGAGCAATACATGAATATTCATTTCTATGAAAATGCGATCCATAATGATCTCGAGCGTTTGTTTTGATTTTTTATTTTGTGTGTGTGTGTGTGTGTGTGTTTAATTGATTTGTTGGATGATCACGACGTAAATTACGTGTTTCTTGAGCAACAGTGATAAAGTGCAATCAGTGTCTCCCAGTGTGAACTGTGGCTGTCAAACCTAACAACATAAAACACACATTAACCTCTGAAGCATGACGGTACGATCCTGGAGCACGTCAATACGACCCTTTGGTATGATGGCTTGTGCTTTGAATTGACCCTTAGAGGATAAGTCAAAGGTCATGTAGTTATACCCAAAGGTCATTCCGTTGTGCTTGTGCTCAGAGACTGAAGGAGCAACCAGGGGGGAAGGTACCGGTAAACGGGCCAGCAGTTAGAACCTCCCTAATGGACGCTTCAGAAGTAGCAAGTGACATGAAATTTAAAGTCTTTTTTTATCATGATTTTTACCGTTTGCTTTCAGAGTCGGTGTTGCGGAAACGACAACATTTAGCGTTTAGCTTCCGATTTTTACGGAGGAGGGAACTTGTTTACAGTCTAGCCTTCCTTCTCTCATGCGTATATCTCTCTCGTCTCTCGAATGCCTGAATTATCTCTGTCATCTCTATTTTTATTTGTCGAGCGAGAATGTTTAGGTTAACACTATCATTATTTTTAAGACATTTTTTTTGTTTCTTCTAACTGCTGTGGTTATTACATTAAATGTGCAAATATAATGAAGACCTTGAGTGAGGCGTTGCTGCCAGGAGTTGTCTCTTAGGGAGACAGAGAGACCCACCTCGCTCTTGGCTTACCGTGAGTCGTTTATAGTGTCTGCACAAGTCTGTGAATGATTCCTAAGACGTGTTGCACTGGATTGACCGTATCTCTCTTCAGGATTAATCATAGAGAGATTGTTAACCTCTTAGATATTTTATGGATAGTTTGTCGCCCAGCCACATGACGTACAATTGGTGTTGTCGGAAAATGAATACCTTCAGCCCGACGGAACGCTCTTTGAATACAACGGTTCATCTCTTGAGTCTGATGGAACGAGCCTTAGGTATGATGATCTGAACTCTTACCTGAGCCTTAAGGGTCTGGTAAAAGGTCACGACATCATGCACGAGTGCTGCGCCGCTGTGCTCAAGGGTTATACCGTCGGTGTTCACAGTTGTATAATTAACATGAAAGGAAAATATAGCTTTTAACTTTACAAAATTTATTGCTATTAAACAACAATATTATCTTTTTAAATCCGAAAACAGAATGGTCTTGTGTACGGTGAGTTTAGGACACAACAGCTTCGTATTTAATTTACAAGAGTAATGTCTTACCGTCACAGGTATCTCATGGCAAGTTGTAAATTCACCTATTCAGACATCTTCAAAGATGGCAGTATAAACAAGAATGATCGAAGTAGTAGCATTCTTGCCTGTAGACGGCTGTTGGTAAGGTTCATGTATATCATATCTTAAGACTCCTGCCGTCGTCACATCAGGTGTACAGGTATACGAGCCCTAGGGCGGAGGTTCACTGTAAATTCGTTCGGGGTTGAATGTGCGCCGAACGGCATGTTATCCGAACTGCTGTGCTTGAGTTTTGATGAAGGGAGAGAATGATAGTGCTAGGATAATGAGAGCAGACGGGTAGTCCTGTGGCGAGGGAAACTCGCATGATTCATAGGAAGTGGCGCGGAATGATTGCTACTGTATCTCTCTGCCTCTTTGCATATATAACTATGATTCTGTTCCGAGAACATTTCATATTTTTTTTTTTTTTTGTATTGAAAGTAATGGAATACTCGAATCCTAGAAGACATGTCGGTCTTTCAAATAAACTTAGTGTGCGTGCTGGCTATGACTTTGTCTTGGCGAAACACATTCGACATTTTTACTGCCGTTTTCCTCAAGCTGATGAATGTAGAACACGTTTAACATGTGCTTGTGGAGGCACTACTTGCGGCCGGTAGAGGGATGTAGAAGTAGTCCCACCACAAACCCTCACCCGTGGTGACAGGATTAGCTCCGCACTGTAGCCCGGGATCGTCTCGTGATGTTACGGCAGAAGGTGACGCAAGCAAGTTCACGTGAAACGCTTTCACGAAAAACGATATCGACTTTCCTCTGTGATTTAACCAGAAGAGGGACGGTGGAGGGGGCTCTCGTCCAGTGTGTGTGTGTGGGGGGGGGGGGACCCCGCGTTACCCCATGCAGAAGCACTGGAGAGCTTCCTCACGTGCATAGACGTGTGTTTGTTTGTTTGTGTGTGTGTGTGTTTGTGGGGGGGGGGTGATTAGTTATATGACTATCACGGTAACGGAGGTAGAGGGGGCCTACCTAGGGAACTGATGTATTTTCAGAATGTATAATACAGTGGCTGGAATGAAACACTGCTCCAGGTATCCTGTCTTAAACTATTTAATTAAATCCGAATGTAATAACTTGGATCAGGAGCGGCGGCTGTAGCAGGATTCTGCTAAATTGTGGCTTTGATGCTGCTGTTGCTGCCGTTATGAGAGTAATTTCCCTAATGACATTCCCCTGCACGGCACCGCTCCCGCTTTACCAGCTCTGGAAAAAAAAAACACGAAAAATGGTTAGACTTTTTTAATAGTAGGTTTGTATAGATAATGACCCAGTAAACTCCAAACATAAGAGTAATGTCTACACGACAACAGTGGCCCGGAGATGGCCCTGCGAACACTTGGCCCGGAGGCTGAGGAAGACTCAGCAAGATGCTTGGAAGAAAATGGAAAACTTTGTGTGTGTGGACGGGTATGATTCGATCTCCTTCATCAGTGATGGACCTGTTGTGCTAGACGTGTTCGTAAGTACAGGAACACCACAGGTGCTCACCACGCCCACAGAAATACCACATGTTCCAACCATGTCCACATGAACGCCGTAGGTGCCCAACACACCCACAGAAAGACCACAGGTGTCCACCACGCCCAAAAAAAACACTGCGGGTGTCTACCACGCTCGCAAGAGAATTGACTCGGATAATTACTTAGAGGAAAGTCGTGAATGTTTATTTAAGAAAATGTGTCACCTGAAGACTCTTTCAGTGGTTTCATGAAGCAAGATAATAATAAAAGTCAGTGATTTAATGGAATAAGATTGTGTTTGTTTTCTGACAGATTTCTGTATATGATGAGGTCTTTAACATGTGTTCACCAATGTTCATGAACAGTTAAACGTCATACCAGCAGCCTTCCATATTTTAAGATGGGATGTGAATAATTATCGTGACCACCAGATGGCTTTGCTCTTGGAGTTGCCATTTCGCGGGTCTCGGGAAGTGTTGCACCAGCCTGAGTCTTGCACCAGCCAAGGTGTTGCACCAACGTGGGTGTTGTACCAGCCAGTGTGTTGCACCAGCCTGAGTCTTGTACTAGCCAAGGTGTTGCACCAGCTAAGGTGTTGCACCAGCCAGTGTGCTGCACCAGCGTGGGTCTTGCACCAGCCAAGTTGTTGCACCAACATGGGTGTTGCACTAGTCAGTGTGTTGCATCAGCCAGTCTGTCGTACCGGCCAGTGTGTTGCACCAGCCTGGGTCTTACACCAGCCAAGGTTTTGTACCAACATGGGTGTTGCAGCAGCTAATATGTTGCACCAACTGAGATGTTGCACGAGCCTGGGATTACACCAGCCGAGGTGTTGCACAGCCTGGATGTTGCACCAGCTGTAGTGTTGCATGAGTCTGTAATCCATCAATGGTAAAGGCGGCTGCAACACATCGTGGAATACTGTGGATCTCTTAGCTTTCTTCATTAAAGAATAAAGGTAAATGTATTTTTCCTGTTTTAAAACTGAGAGTAATGTTTTGGGTCACACGATTTTTAGGAAAAAAGTGAATTCCTGTTTTCGTGGTTTTTACCCGTAAAATTATTATTTTTTTTTTTTTTGGTAGGATGTTGCCTTCACGGGATCTTGTTTCCTATCTTTTCACGTAAGCTTGGACCCGGGGAGTGGGATCTGTGTCTTTAGTTTTGTATTTGTATATATACATGTGTGTGTGTGTGTGTGTGTAAGTGTGTGTATGGAGGGGTGGGCGAGGGAGCCGGAATCTCTCTTCATGCTATTTTTTCACCTTTCACCACTGTGTAATTGTCAGTGTATGAAATCAGTGATTACAGATAATGCTCTATAAACGCACATAAACACTTGCACACAGACATGTGTACTGGAGTGATCAGTATGAATTTAACAGTTAAACAATATTTCCTTACCATAACACAGGTGGGTACAGATACGTGAATTACTCGATCCTAGACTGACTGAATGACATGCACCTTATAATGGTTTCGGAGTCTCTCTCTCTCTCTCTCTCTCTCTCTCTCTCTCTCTCTCTCTCTCTCTCTCTCTCTCTCCCACCTCAGGGCTGGGTTTGGTCCGTTACCTACCTCACATATACTCCCACAGCTGGGTCTAGGCCCTTACCTTACCTTACGTATACCTTGCGATGTTGTCGGAGGTCATCTGCCCCCACAACGGGATCTGGGACTTACCTTACTTTAGTATACCTTACAGCTGGATCTGGGACTTTAACCTAACCTTACGTATACTTCATGATGGTTTTGAGGGGTCTTCAATCCCTCCAGTCCCGTTACCGACCAACCTGTCTTTTTCCTCTTCTTAGGTTGCTGGGTCTTGAGCCACGGCCCTTGGCTGCTGGAGGCCGCGGCCCTTGGGTTTCTGTATCGGTCACATTCTGGCTGGTCTGGCATATTTTATAAGTACTTAACCAGGCCCTTATTTTAATTTTTTTTTTTCCAATGATCAACCTGTGTTATTCCTCGTGGTTGCGCTGATCAATTTGTGGTGTTCCTAGTGGCTGCACTGATCAATCTGTGTTGTTCCTCGTGGCTGCACTGATCAATCTGTGGTGTTCTTAGTGGCTGCACTGATCAATCTATGGTATTCCTTGTGGATGTATTTTGGAATGTAGGCTTGGAACTAAGCGTTCCAGTCTTTTCTATTTGTGAATCATTATTTATCTCTACCATCTGCGCTTTAGTGTCAACAGCCTCAGAGCTTTCAGTCTTTTCCAGTAGCTCACTTTCGAACTCTGTTATTTTGTTCAACATGAACCCAGATTTTATCACACACCGATATTCTTTATCGTGGGTGTATTAGTGCTTTGAATAAAGCCAACAGTAGGCAAGCAAACTCTAGCCTAACATCACCTTGGAAGATGTGGCTGTTGCTCCGTTATGTTCACCGTAAGTAAGATCATCAGAATAATAATATTCCAAAGTCTTTCACATTTCTTCTCCGATATCCTGAACGCTGTACCTTCTGTACTCTGTTTACTTTCCAATAACTGTAGTAGAAACTTATCTCCATTACACAGCTTGTTGTCTTGTTCTGTAAACTCATCCGAAATTTTTCGCTCTTATAAAAGAATGAATATTATTTTTGTGTTGGTATAGCTCCCAACGTTCCCTTGATCTTGTAAATTACATCTTGAGCGCAACTAACGATCCCTCATATGTATAAACATTTGACATTCATTAGGTAGTGTAAACATCTAACGTACCCTGTGATGTATAAACATCTGAAGTTCTATATGATATATAACATCTGACGTACCCTGTGGAGTATAATCATCTGACGTTCCCTATAAAATATGAACATTTGGAGTTTGGTGTGACTTATAAATATGTAACGTTCCCTATGACTTACAAACATCTAAAGTTCCCGTTCATGTTTAAATATCTGAGTTTCTCTGTCAAGTATAAAATTCCAGCGTTCCCCATGACTGTACATCTAACATTCCCTGTCATTTCTAAACATTAAACGTTCCCTGTGACATAGACATATGCCATTTCTTGCGACGTGTAAAAACATCCTTAGTTCTCGCTGGTTACTGTAGCAACTGTTTTCCCTCTCCCACGTGAACTTGTCATTTTTATTAACTTGCTTAATGAAAACCGATTTTTCATTTATCATGAAATGAAGGCAAGGTATCCAATCGTCTCTTAGGAAAAGGCTTTGCCTTTAGTCTTATTTTATTAGCATGATCTTAAACGTCTGTTTATGCTCACACAAAATACGAGCAAAATACGATAATATACAAGAAAAGACTTGATAAAGCTTTAGTCTGAAGACTTACAAAGTGATAGAGGGAGAAAGAGAGAGAGAAAAAATCTGATACTGGAAATAAAACGATGGAAAGACAAGATGTTTAACAAGTCTGCTAAGCGTAAAACCGTTCGATATCTTTGATGAGGCAAAGAGAACGTGTCATGTGTTTATAAGGACGGATAAGTTTGAGCTGGAGAGATGTCTCCAGATGACCTAAAGTTGTGTGTTTTATGAGGCCTAGAGCACGATGTATGTTTGTAAATGCCAAGATAATATTGAGGCCGAGAGATGAGTTTAAGCTCAAGAGATTATGCTGAGGCCGATGGATAAAGTAAAGGCCGAGAGATAATGCTGATGCGGTGAGATAAAGTTAAGGACGAGAGATAATATTAAGGCCGAAAGATAATGCTAAAGCCGAGAGATGTTCGCATAAGGTCAAGAGAAAGTTGAATGTTTTCGCAAGACAATGAGAACGTGTAGAGGTTGCGTCTCTCTCTTACCCAGCCGGCCTTGCATGCGGGCAAGCCTGAAATTGTGGAGTGTCTGGGAAATAAAATATGAGGTTGGGAACAATTTCCGTCCGAGTTGCCTCTGAAAGTGAAGTAATGTAGAAATTTGCATTTATTACCCCCGAGTTTGCCTAAAGTGTATTTCGGGGTTTTCTTTGTCCGGCCTCTATGTTCCTTGTATAGTGGAGGGTTGAGTGACGCGCTGGGGGGGAGGGAGAGAGAGAGAGAGAGAGAGAGAGAGAGAGAGAGAGAGAGAGAATGATAGAAAAAGAACTGAAGGGGATGCTTGCAAGAATGAAGAAAGCTAAGGTAAAGAGAGAGAAATAGAGAGGGATGGGAGAGGAGAGAAAAACATGGAGAGTGAGGGAGGGCGAGGAATAGGGAAGGTCGTTGTGTAGGAAATGAACAAGTTTAGTAAGCCAAATTGTCTCTTGCTGGGGATCCCTTACTCTACTCTGTGATTAAAGAGTTACGACTCTTATCACACACTTTGTGTCCTACTGTGTGGACTCACTCCACTCGCTGTCATCATTTAGTTCCGTACATCATTATGTGGCGTTTGTGTGGTATTTGTCGCATGGTTGTCAAAACCTTAGCGAGGCTATAGGATGATGTCTGTTTTGAGGTGTGAGGAGGGAAGACATTCACGAGGTACAGTGGTTCTCAAGGCCCAGCTGACGCTACATCACATTCCGGTTTGTAGGGTCTGTGGCGCACCTCCAAGGTGTGCGGTATGGACTGATGTTAGATAGATTCTGTTGCTTCCTGCCAAGTGAAGGTACTTGTGACAGCTGCAGTTGGCATCTACTTTATGCTTCTGGCGCCGCTATAAGTTCCTATTCCTTTTTCTGCTCGAGGTCATTTTATTATGACCAGCAGAAACATGATTTTCCGAAGTAAAACACTTAAGGTTTAACCCTCAAAATACATTTTTTTCCATTTTTTTTTTTTACTGTTACCTGAGACAGCTCCGACAATTAAGGACCTAATTAAGGCCATCCCATTACTACTATATATATATATATATATATATATATATATATATATATATATATATATATATATATATATATATATATATA
>JAYMFT010083747.1:0-14217 GCA_038088735.1 Panulirus argus | reverse complement strand
TTAAAAAAGAGAGAGGTAAGGAAAAACATAAATGATTATATATATATATATATATATATATATATATATATATATATATATATATATTACTCGACTCCTGCACAAGGTTATGCCGCCAGTGAAGTCACCTTTGGCTGTGCTGTATAATTGCAAATTTAGTCTCGTCAAAGAACTTCTCAATCCAAAGGAGTCGATATCTCCCTGCTACTGAAAGCAGCACAGCCTTGAGCTGCAGAAGCCTTAAGAAAGTCCCTGGTAACATTAGGAATCTTTTACAAATTTTTTTCATATTTGATTGCCATTTCCCATGTTTCTGAGGGACTGCCAGTTACAGATGAAAAATGGCAAGACTTATTCACATCCATTCTCTAGCTGACATGTGTAATGTACCAAAACCAGAGCTCCATAACCAAAATCAGGCTCCAGGGACCTTTCTATGGTTTACCCCCGACACTTCCAATGCCATGGTTCAGTCCACTGACAGTATGTCAACCCATATTCACCACACTGTTCAAAATCATTCGATGTTGTGCACACTTTTCACCTTCCTGCATATTCAGCTGCAGATCACTCAAAATATTTTTCACTCCATCCTTCCACCTCCAGCTTTGTCTCCCCATTCCCCTTCTTCCCTTCACTTAAGACATATACATCCTCTTTGTCACACTTTCTTCTCTTATTCTCTATATATGTCCGAACCATTTCAATACACCCTCTTCAGCTCTCTCAACAACACTTTTTATTACCACACCTCTTTCTTACTCTACCATTACTTACTCAATCAAACCACCTTACACCACATACTGTCCTCAAACATTTCATTTCCAATGCCTTCAACCCTCCTCCACACTGTTTTAAATAAAGCCCATGCCCTGCATCCATGTAATAATGTTGGGACTAATATACCTTCAAATATACCCAATTTTTGCCTGCCCAGTTAATAATCTCTCTTTCCACAAATTCTTCCTGTACTGGTTAACACATTCTTAAGATACTGGCAACTATCAATTCCACATAGTTTCATCACCTGAAAGCTACAGAATGATTTTACCCCCAAATTTCCCTGTATTTCATATCCTTTCCCACTTTGAACGAACTAAACCTTGTAGAAGATGATATAAGTAAAAACCACAAAGTAAATCAACTTTACAGAGTGTAAGGAAACCATTGGTACTTCTGTCAAAATCTAACCACAAGAACAGGTGTATTTATCAACTTTACAGAGTGTAAGGAAACCATTGGTACTTCTGTCAAAATCTATCCACAAGAACAGGTGTATTTACCATATGATAAATTACCACTCCAGTTGGCCACATCCTCCATAAACACATTAGTCCTATCATCACATTGCCCTGTTCTTTGCTGGGCTTTCCTTGATGGATACCAGTGTATATGAGACTTCTTTGTGGGTATAAGCCCTGTACAAATGCTCCATGTTAAAAAAACCTATTCATTATATAACTGAAACTAAATAAGCATCTTTTCTTTTAATCAATACCTCGTATTCGTGTCCTCTAACTGAGTGGACTTACCTCTGATATGTTTTTTCTGAAGTCCTGTTTGGCACAGTCTTCATAAGACTACGGGTCAAGGTGATAGGCGCCTTTTTCGATATACATGACCACCCCAACACACCAATCTTCTTCATGGCTTCACACTACAAGGAACAGTACAGGTATCAGCCGTGATGTAGTGGAGGAAAAACAACTCAAAATGTATAACTGACAGGGGGAAAAAAATAAATGTGTCAATGAATATCTTATCTAAAGGCACAGCAGTCGTAACAGGACTACCTGGATTGTGCACGAGTGTTTATCTCACATTTTCCTCTTTCCCCAAGTCTTTCCTGCTCACATTTCAAATATCCCTTTAAATAAACTTTTCCCCACAACTTTAACTCCTCACATTACTACCGGCCGACACTGAAGAAACTTATATCCAAGTGTATTTTACGGTTATGTAATGTATTTCCACGTTTCGTATTATAAAACTATATAAATATACACATACCTGTGTGTTTTGTTGGGCATTTATGGTCGTAAATTTCATTGTTCGTCCTTGCCAAATTTATTTGCCATGTGCTATCCTTGGCACATTTGATTAATGGGGCCTAGAACAGAACACATGGTAAATGACATTCTTAGCTAATAGTTGTAGCAAGTTAAGTACTTAAAGACTGTATCCACATTTTACCTGTGCTCGGTTAAACTTACCATTTGAAAGAATGTTACCCTCTGTAATGAACCAATTTTTTTGTAACAATTATTTGGGTTGAGTATGTTCACTGGGGTCTGACAAAGACTGAGATCTCTATAATACAAATGCACTATCGCTCACAACTGAGGCGCGCAATAAACTTTCCCGTATTACCGGCACAGGTCAATCATTACGCACCGCTTCAATTGCTTGTGCTGTGCAACAAAGTAAATGTAGGTTATCCATGATGAACTTACTGGATCTCGGTTATCCCTCACACGTCGCTTTTAGATTAGCTTCGGGATTACACCCGTAGTTATAATTCATCTCTATCTCCGTGCATTGATAAGGTTATTGAACACATGTATGTACTGAAGACAATGGAACTATTGCAGAGTACATTCTACGGTACACCATCAGCATGGCGTCATTTCTACCAAGAAGATTTCCCAATTGCCTGTCTTAAGGGAGAGTGTTTGTGTCGCCACCATGGTGGTGTGGAATGCAGTATTCATTGACCAATTTGGAAAGCAAACGCATAATCGGTACGGAAAAGCCAAAGGTGATCTGGTTGGTAAGTGTCTGTATTCTTAGTTGGTGGCAGAAAAAATATGATCTCACCAGATCCTACGTATAATTCAGAGAGTGGCGATGAATCACATGTTTGCTGGAGGAGAAAAGGAATATGATTTAAAAACTGGCTATTATAAACACGGTAAACAGCAGAGGTTGCATCCAGATGATAGAAAGAAAATGAATGAACTCGAAAGGTACAGAAATTCTCTCATAACCTGAAGAGCCACTCCATATCGTCAGTGGTTGACTTGCAGATGAAGTGATTGTGGATCAAGCTATAGTCACTGAGGAAAGGAAGGCAGTAATGTTCAAGGCCAAAAATCCTTGTGGTTTCATTGGGCCATTGCAGGAAACTGTTGAAACAATGGAAGCTCTGAAACTCAGAAGCGAAAGTTCAGACACTCTAGTGTAATGCACTTAATCATTCTAGGCCTCTCATAGTAGCCATCTCTCAATATGGATTAGAAAAAATGTAGAGCATAATATGTAATACCCTGCTCATGGAATTTCGCTCGTTGTTCCTCCCCTCCTCCAGTAAACCGTTGCATGTAGTAAGGTGTAAATCTAGGTCATGACATGTTCCAGTTCTAGATGAAATTGTCGTGTTTGTGGACAAACATAGCCTACATAAGAGATGCGTAGTGCAGATGATATGAGAAAAAACGAGAACAGGATAAAATAGATAATTTTGGTGGTTATGAGGACGATTGAACGGAAGACGTGGGATTTTTCCTAAAATAATTATCCTAGTACTGAGAAAGTGGCACACACCAAATTGTCAGCATATACGTATCTCATACAGTCTCAACAATCACAAAACCTCAAAAATTTATATATAGGGTCTGCAGTGACCCATGTCCGTAATCAACCCGTTCCTTGCATTCACTCTTACACTATAGAAGTTATGGAAGTATCTATGTACATCCTTACTTACAAGTTGCTCTATCAATTTCATATTGTCCTGTGGTTGCTATATCCCTTCATCTCTTGAAGAACTGTCTGCTATCCACGGCGTCGATCTCTCTAAAAAACTTAGTTTGTGATCAGGTCACCCCTCAGTATTCTGTCTTCCAGGGTGGGCAAGTCTAAAGTCTTCAACCTTTCCTTGAAGCTTAGCACTGTTAATTCTGGTACCATCTTTGTCGCTATGAGCTGTTTTTACCTCTCTGGGTGCAGTGACCAAACCTGAGGAGCATATTCTAATTTTGTCCTTAGGTAGGACACGAATAGCTCATGTTACCGAAATCCGCTTACCTAAGGTGACACGGTGAAAGTTGAACCGCGAAACGTCATTTCCTGAGAGACTTTGTTAGTGTGCGTACAGACTCGAAAAAAAAAAAATAAAAATTGAAGGAGTCTTCACTTCCCTGTTTCTAGGAGTAGTCAAATTGGTCCAAGGTTAATTAGTGCTTATCAAGGATACCAAGTTTATTATGGTACCTCTGTTTTAGTGGACTTTACATGCAATAATTCCGGGAGGTTCGGGTTCATGTCGACCTTATCTTATTTCTTTAGTTGTCGTCGTATCGGATGACCTCCATTTTCGTGGTAACCTTATCTTATCTTGCGTACTCTGGGTATGTGGAGTATCATGTTGAAAATTTGTCTAGAAAACTGAACGACTGCGATTGCTTTTTGTGTATATATGAGGGAGTGCTTCCGTCATACACAAATTCATATACTCTAGTCTTCCCTGAAGACGTGGTAAACGAAGGTTCAATCGGGACTTGAAGTATTTTTTTCTTGTGGTTATCTGCAAATACTTACATAACGCACATTATTGTGACATTAATATGATTAGCTGCATATCAGGCTTTAAGACCCATCAACTGCCAGGGTAATTAAGACTATCAACATCAAAGTTATAGCCACCAACCTTCGAATAATCTTGGACATCTGGTATGCTAGATTATTTTGAGACTAATCACCTTTACTCCATGTATGGCCCTTGATGTCACTTGCGTCTCATGAAGGCTGATATCTGGTAGGTCCAACAGAGTGGCCTAACCAGTAACAATCTCTCGTTCTAAATTCTACTCATTTTCACCGTAAGGTACTTAATACCATCGGGATTGCTACATGTTTTTTGTGCGTCCCATGTGTAATGGGGTGGTTTGGTGCTCAAGGCTTCATCATCTGGACTACCAGGAGAGTTGTCATCTCAATCCTGAGACCCATTCCATGGTACCACCAACCCGGAAAAAGTCACGTAAATGTCAGGTGGTCTGACTCGGGTCTTCACAAGTATGACACATCCAAAAGCACAAAGAGCCCCGAATTTCACGTTAATCATCCACAGAAAGAAATAAGCACTTAAATAAATCCACAGGTCGGAAACTGCAATAATAAAGGTTTAATGCAGTAAAAATAAAGTATACAATGATGAATAAATGTGCAAAGATATGGTGTATATCAAAGGTATTGAAAGGAAAATGAAAAGGGAAAAAACGAAAATTGTTGAGAGTAAAATCTTATTGTGGAAAGGTACTACATACGGTGGAAGGAAGAAGGGGAGAATTGTAACGAGTTATCATAAATTAAAAACAGTATTGTACATGCAATCAGGATCCATGAAACTGAAAACATAGTAGATCTTTTATGGCTTTTTAAAATACAACCCTCTGAGTGCATTCCTAAACTTTCTGAAGAAATAACTAAGATCTGGAGTTAAGAGTGATACATTTGTTGAGAATCAGTACAAATCTGGTGTACCAATCCCAAAAGTGAAATGGTTGATATTAAGCTAAAAGGAAAGTGAATTCCTTTTCCTGTTTTGGCATTTATTCCTAACAACAAATGAATCCTGTGAAAACAATAAGAAAATATATTCAGCAGGTAGGTGAGGTATTCATTCGACAAATGACAGTTTCAGAGTACTAACATATGCAGTTCCCTTGAAAGTGCACCATAGATAACTCTAAATGCTGCACGTTTGCATCCTTATTATAATCTTAAGTAAAAACCCTTACAATTTTGTTTTCAATTCAATGAAATATTAACTGAATAAAAAATCACTGGTTTTCACAATAAAGTTATTAAAGTTTGATCCTGTACTGGTTTAGATATTCACAGGACTCAAAAAGAAAAAAAAGTTATCTTAGTTATTGGTAGGTCATCAGATTTATCCTATGCAATACTCTAAACATATGATCAGTTATCTGTATGGCAATCAACTAAATAACTAAATAAACGTGCAAAGGCCATTTATGTTTCCTAAAACCAAGTATACTTCTTGAAGAATTGAAGGCAAATGCTTTGAAAGTTGATTTGTTCAACTAATTTAAGTAAAAATTGCTTAACTAATAATTTTTCATTATGGCTATTAATGATCATTCACATTACAAGCATCTATTCCTTTCACTTGCTAACCAAAGACAATTAACTTTTCTTTTCTTCACCATATGTGTCACCTTACTCTAGGTGTTGGAAAGGGAAACATAATATAAATGCCAAAATTGCCTGTGTCCATCCATTAGAAGTCTGGGATATGATCCATGTTGTAATTTCAGCAAGCAAGCTTGACATTGTAATGATGGCCATATATTTTTCATAGAAACAAAAATTCAGCTTCAAACTAACAGCAGAAGTCTTGGACAAAGGATTGTAGAGGAAAGAAAGCTCTTTCGCTTCTTGCATTTGCCAAAGAAAACTATAAGTAAATGTTATATTTTGCTCCCTCTTCTTATGAAGCTGCTCAAAACTACCTTTTTACACCTCTATTTATGATACTGATACTGTTTGGTAAATGTGTCATGAAGCTTTACATATCTGAAAGACATTATGCTTTCCAATATTTATGATACTGATACTGTTTGGTAAATGTGTCATGAAGCTTTACATATCTGAAAGACATTATGCTTTCCAATCTATCCATATATCCTATAAACCTCCTTTGCTGAATCTGCTATATTATGTAAATAATTTCCAAGTTTCTAACCTTCATTTACTTTTATTATTCACCTGTAACATGAACATTCTTTAAAATTTGGATACTCATCCATGTTTAACAAACACAGAGTATTCACAGTACAAACTTACCCATTAAATGCTTACTCTTACAAGCTGTTTTATATGTTTAAAAATAATGTACTATCAATGTAATATAATTTACTATACTCTATTATACTGGCATAATTCAAATGATTAATATATTGTTTCGATGAGTTCATGTGAAGCACTGCTAGAAATTGACAAGAACATAAGAGTAAGCACTTTACCACATAGGAACAAAACTGGTTTGTCTGAGCAATGCAAATGATTTTTTCACACAGAGGAGTAAAAGCATTTCACCATCAACTACTTTTTATCAGACTATTGTATCACCTGTTACTGATGATAAAAATATGGTATTAAAAATAGATCTTTCAACAATTATCTTCTTATAGTGAAAGACAGATAATTTATGTAAATTCTGCTGTATCATTTGCTTGATTTTCTGTTTCTGTATCCTTTTACATACAAAATGCTTTTTTCCCTTTAACAAGTGGTAACAACTGGTGTTTTAAACAATATAGCCAAAATATTCTTCAGTAATGCTCAAGTCCATGTTACAAATATTTTTTTTTTTTTCTTCACACAGCTGGTGAATATTTGAGACTGAAATTCATAAAATCAAGCTAGGTCATTACTGAACCATATTTCTAACTATCTCCTTGACAGTAAACATAATGTGCCTATTGTGTAATAAATGGTCTCCATAATTTTTCAGTCTTTGCTTAGAACAAGTAAATTGCAGCTTATAAAGGTGTCTATCAGCAAAGATTGTGAAAATAACTTTCCTAAGGTTATCCATACGATATGGCACATTCATACTGTTTATCTATGTTTAGTGGCAATAAGCTGCAACAGTCCTGTGCTACAAGGTAATATACAGCTACACAAATACTGTTAGAATGTTTCATTTGATGACCAGGCTTATTATTAAAGTTTCTAAAGCTGGCAAAACAGCTAAATAGATATTTCTTTCCCATTCACTATCTTCTCTCCATGAGAGTTTTGTTCTGTCATCCCAGAAATTATGTGTCAAATCAGTCATCTCTTGCACAGAAAAGAAAAAAGATACACACTATTAATCCAGTTTAGTAAATCTCTCCCATATTTCAGGTCACTCTTAACCTTATCCATGTAGTACCTCAACTCATTACAGATGGCATATTCACCAACTTTCACATACTACATACTGAAAATATCTATTGGATTTATTTAAAAAACGAACAAGAACTCTCTCAATTTGTGGCAAAGTGCATATTCAATAGTTTATTTTGTCCTATAGACAATATGAAAATGTTTATATTGTCTAATCCACCCAATAACACAAAATAAATAACATGAGTTAATATCACACATTTTCTCACAGATACACATACTGATTACAAAATTCCAAATACTGTAATATTATTAATTTGAATTACCAGTAACTTTCAGAATGACCCCAAAACAATGGAACACCATCAACTTCAGGCAGAGTAGAGATGACACAAAATGTGTTCAAAGAATCACAGAAGAAAGCATGTTGTATCAGGTGGAAATATCTATTTATCTATCTATGTCTCTGATGCCTGTTCCCATCTGGAAATCCCTCAGGGGGTTGGCCATGGCAATAGTCTCCATTATTAGTGAACTCCAGTGCCACTTCTTAGCCTTTAGTGCCTCACCCTTAACAGGCAACTGGCAGAGGGCAAGTCTAACGCAGTGTTTGCAGGGGATCCTACCTAATGTTCCTACTAACCACTTCTACTTAATACTCCTGCCTAATGTTCCTACCTACTACTTCTACTTAATGCTCCTATGTAAATGTTCCTACCTTCTACTATTTTGCCAACATTTCCCTGCTCCTGGAAGTAGTGAAGCCTTGGGCTGTGGGATCCTTTAATAATAATAATAATAATAATAATAATAATAATAATAACAATAATAATAATAATAATAATATCAAATGATACATATTAACTTCATTAACTGTGTTTTTCTTAATACCTATGCAATCCAATCTCAGCCCTTAATACCAGCCAGACTCTACCTTTTCCATCTTCCATCTTTAACAGGGCTTTCCTTTGAAAGGGGTTGAATTAATTGAAAACACTTTCACTGTTCACTTACATAACCCTGACCCAAGCCTTGTCTATGAACATGGTTTCCATGCTAATATACTTTTTCTTTTAAACTCCACACTAAATTTAGTTGCAAGTGATGTGAAAGTCTCCATTCAAACTCATTAGCTTAAAGGTCAACCTGAAAGCAATGCCTCCCTAAACAATGCTAGTAAGGTTCTAAATAAATGTCTACAGTGACTTCAGTGTAATGGAGATAAAGGTGATCACATGATATTAACAATTATTAAGGAGTATAAGAAGGAGAAATTCACTGCATACAAATGAATAAACTAGGCAAGTCATGCATTCAGTAGGAAAAAAAAAAAAAAAAAAACTGACCCACTGACATAATATTACACAGACCTTTGTTTCACTGTAAACAAATTTCAAGTCCAGAAAAAAAAATATTATGAGAGATACAAGTGAACAGCAATTAAATACAAAGCCATATAGGGACACCTTGCGAGGAAAAGCACATACTGAATATCCTCAAGAGAAGGATTGAAAGCATCAACTATAAAAAAAATAAAATAAGGGTCAATGTAAGCATCATGCAAGAGGTAGGTGAGATCTACATTAATATACAGAATTTATACATTACAAATTACATACAATTCCATTTACATAATGCTATGATCACTCGTTCAGTTCTTTTCAGTTGCCTTTTCAGGTATGGTCCTTTCAACTTTATCTTCTTAACATTCACCAATAGTACAATATTAATTTTGGAATATAAGTAAAAATATGCTTATTATTAATTCATTAAAAAGCTGATGATTTCTTTGGTAAAGTAAGTTAATTGTAGTTTCAAACTCTCTTGTACAGTCAGCAAAAAAAATTATCATCCACTTACCAAGCTTTATATTTTGATATATGACAATATGTTTTGATATAATCACCTGAGTGTCATCATGTGCTGGCATGTTTGCTCTCCTTATCTGGTGATGACACTACCATGAAGGAAAGGTGTTGTGTAGAAATGGAGTGGTAAAGAAACTTCCCTTTTTAAAATTACTTGATAATTCTGAATCACTACTGTCTGCTACCTATTACAATGAAAACTGTGTTTTGTCTGTAAAAATATGCCAAACTATTTTGTATCCAGAGAAAGTACAAGGAATATATGATTAAGTGAAATGAAAAACAATAATGATGAATTGCAAATATCTGGCACAGATCTATAACCTACATTTCAAAACAAATACACTGCAGATAACACAGCCCCATAATCACTTGACCATTTGTGTGTCATGTGTTCTCAATATCATCCCAGCATTCCATTCTCTGTAAGTGCTCAATGATGAATAGATGAATATATATATATATATATATATATATATATATTTTTTTTTTTTTTTCTTCGTCTGTTTCCTGGCGCTACCTCGCTGACGCGGGAAACAGCGATCAAGTATAGTAAATAAATAAATAATATATATATATATTTATTTACTATTTATTGATTATACTTGATCGCTGTTTCCCGCGTCAGCGAGGTAGCGCTAGGAAACAGATGAAGAAAAACCCCATTCCCCTGCATAGACACATATATACATACATGCACACATATGCACCATACATATATATATACATATCAACATATACATATATACACACATACACATACACACATGTACATATATATACATACACATACACACAGATACATATATATACATACACATACACACACATACATATATACACGTCATATCTATACTTGCATGCTTTCAGCCATTCTCGGTGCCACCCCGTCCGACAAGAAACAGCATCACCACCCCTTGTGTCAGTGTGGCAGTGCCAGGAAACAGACGAAAAAAGGCCACATCAGCTCACAATCAGTCAATGGCCTGAATCAGGGCATGTGAAGCACACATGGTGAACCATGGGAAGGTCTGTGGGGTTTGGTTGTGGATTGGGAGCTCTGGTTTCAGTGCACTACATATGACAGATAGAGAATGGGTTTGAACAGATGTGACCTTTCTTCGTCTGTTTCTGGTGCTACCTTGTTAAAGTGGGAAACAGCAATCAAGTATGAAACATATTTTTTTTCATTTTTTCATACATATTCACTATTTCCTAAGTTAGTGAGGTAGTGTCAAGGACAGATGACTAAGCCTTAGAGGGAAAATGGGATAGGGTGAGTTGGTATACACGGGATGACATGCTGTCAGTGGGCTGAACTAGAGCACGTGAATTGGCTCGAGGAAACCATGGAAAGGTTTGTGAGGACTACTTGTGGATAAGGGGCACTGGTTTTGTTGCACTGCACATTACAGCTACAGAATGGATGCCTGCAGATGCCCCCTGTCTTCATCTGTTTTTGGTTCTACCTTGCTAACTTGGGAAATGGCAGACAAGATGAAAAAATGCAAATGAAATGATTGAGGTTAATATATGGTGTAAGAAGGAGGGTTGAGAATGGAAGTACTGATAAGGTAAGAGGGAGTTGTGGTCATGAGATGAATATGGTACCTACTTGTGAGTACCTACAATGAGATTTAATCAGAATCTTTGATTCTTGTTTAATTGTGACTGATTTCAACCATATGTCAAATTTCCTTTTAAATGTTTCTCCACTTGTTCCATGCATTTTCTTATTTCTCCTGGTAATACACTGAATAATTGTTTTAAATTCCTGGTTGGGCAGTCATATATTTTTTCATTTATCTTTAGTATATTCCATAGTATTCTTGAAGACTTAACAACTGTGGATCTTTCCTGATGAGAGGCTTTCAGGTTTAACACATTTTCTTTTACATCTTCAGTTTGTTGCCATGTGTGGAATTTCATCTTTTTAACTGTATAGTTGCTATACTAACCCTATTAGGACCACAGTCATACTAGTACATTTTATGGTATGGAGACCCTAGCCATAATTATATGGACTGCCTCTTCCAACACTCACTTAATTTCAAAGGCGCGCTCTATCAGTACGGAGAGGTGCATTATGTCACAATTGGAAAAACTCCTTGAGTTAAAGTTACACGGATGGCTGAACTAGTAACCGTTGCCAATTTTCACTTTCTTTTGGATTGAAAGGCTTGCTTTATTGGCCAATGAGAGGGAGGGCTCTGGCAGTAGTAGCATCGGCCCCTCCCATGACCTCTCCCCTTCTGAGGGACCTTCCTCTCTTTCTGTTCACTATACCAACATTCATGGTCTCTCTAGTAACCTTTTCTCAGTTGAACACCATCTGTTTAGTACCTCTCCTAATATCATATTTCTCTCTGAGACACAGTTGTCTAATGATGTTCTCACTAGTCCCTTTTTCTTATCTAACTATAACCACTCATGATTCCGATTCAAAGGTGGTGTTTGTATTTATTCCAACATAAACACACCTTTTGCATGCCTCAAGGACCTGTAAGTCTACAAACTCTGATGTTATGTGGCTAAAAGTCTGTCTCCCCACTACCACACTTGTCCTCTGTTTCGCCTATTGCTCCCCTAATTTCTACAAATTTTATATCCTTCTTCGATTATCTAAACTCCTGCCATGAGACTGTGACATCCTCTCGCCCACAAGCCAAGATCCTCTACCTCAGGTTTTTCAATGTCCTCCATAAGGAATGGCTGAATTCCTCCCATATGGATGGTGCAGGAATGGAAACCCTCACATTCTCCATTCTCAATGATTTAGAGCAAATTATCTCTCACCCTACCCATATACTCCTACCTGATGGCTGTGACCACTCTCCTAATATTCTGGTTTTGTTTTTCACCTCTAGTCCATCTCACTGTATATACACAATCTTGACCCAGTTGGTTTATCTGATCATACTCTCAGCCTCCTCTAAGCCTAAATACTGGCACCTGAACAAAGCTGACTGGAATTACTTAGTAACTCCTTTTCTGACTTTCCTTGGATAAATTACTGTCTCTTATGTGGTGATGCTTCTGTCTCCGCCAAACACATAGCAGAGGTTATTCTTGCGGGAATGGAAGCATTTATCCCCTCTTCCTCCAAGATTACTTCTTCGTCCAGTCCATGGTTCAACCGTTCCTGTTCTAAGGCCATTCAGACAAGGGATCAGGCATGTCAGGCTTGGAAAAACTCTCCTTCTGGCTCCCATTCAGCTTTTATCACTGCCCGTATTCGCTGCAAGCATGTTATCCGCGAGGCAAAGCGTTCCTTTATTCAAAGGAAAAGCGATAACATCTTGTCATCCACTGATAGGTCTTTCTGGTATTTAGCTAAGGGCATCTCTAACAACTTTTGTCGCTCTACCTTTCTCTCACTTTTCCGTTCTGACGGTACTATAGCTGTCTCTCCTGATGACAAAGCAAATCTCTTTGGTTCCCGTTTCTCCTTTAACTCCACCTTGGATGAATCTAACAGTCCTTAACCCCATGATGCTCCTCTTACTAATCCTATGCCTCTTCCCGTAATCTCTTTTCTAACTATCCGAAAAGCGCTCCTTTCTATGGACACAAGCAAAGATTATGGTCCTGATGGCATCCATCCCGTGTACTGAAAGTGTGCTTCTGAACGTGCACCTGTGCTTGCTCGTCTTTTCCGTTTCTGTTTAAAAATCTAAATTTTTCCTTCTCCTTGGAAACATACTTTGATACATCTCATCCATAAGCAGGGTGACAGTTCTGACCCCTCTAACTATCGTCCTATTGCTATGACATGTACCATTTCCAAAGTCCTTGAGTCCCTTCTCAACTCCCATATCCTTAAACAACTCGAAAATCAGAGTCTTCTCTCTGATCACCGGTATGGCTTCCGTAAGGCGAGATCCAATGGTGATATTCTTTCCTATCTCACTAATGTCTGGTCATCATCCCTGAAAGGTTTTGGGGAATCATATGTAGTTGCCCTTGACATATCTAAGGCTTTTTTTTACAGGATGTGGCATCAAGGTCTCATCTCGAAGCTCCCCCATTTTTGGCTTCCCTCCCTCACTTTGCCCCTTCATATCTAGCTTCCTCTCCGGCCGATCTATCTCTGGTTGTTGATTGAACAGCCTCCCCAATTTTCTCCATCAACAGTGGTGTCCCTCAAGGCTATGTCCTGTCCCCTACAATTTTTCTCTTTATTTTCAACGATTTCCTCTCCTCCACAAATAATTCAGTGCACTCATACGCTGACGACTCATCCACATCCTTCAATTCTGCTCCCTCTTCTTTAACACGATCTGCATCTCGTCTTGACACAGCTTCCTCAATAAACTCAGACTTGGACAGGATATCTCAGTTGGGTACACAAAATCTTGTTATGTTCAATGCCTCCAAGACCCAATTTCTCTCCATCTCTCTAACAAAAACTCCTCAAAACTCTCGTCTCTCCTCTGACGGTTCTGTAATTCCACCTCTTGACTCAATGAACATACTTGGTATTACTGTAACA
>JAYMFT010083736.1:0-14217 GCA_038088735.1 Panulirus argus | reverse complement strand
ACTTATATATATATATAAATATATATATATATATATATATATATATATATATATATATATATAATGTAGTTAAAAGTGCTCAGATAAGTAAACATTCTAAGATACTTAAAAGTGCCAAGATAGTTCAACGTGCAGTGAGCAAATATCACTTTTTTTTTTCGGATATGCCAGTCAAGCTTACTGTGAACGATACATCTTAAACCAGAATTCTTACGTGGCTTTAACGTGAGCGCAAGACCTGGTATCTGTGTCCAGGAATCTCGCTTGACTCTGGCGAAATCTGGATAGGGTCAGAGTCGTGACAGACCGACCGGCGAGCCTTCGTGAGCAGCCTAGGTTTAAGGAACAGCACCCGACAACCCCGAACGGCCCAGGAATAGAACCCTGGTCTATCGATTTACAAAAGCGAAGCCTTCGCTACCCACACACTCATCTCGCTGTATTACTACAGTACAGGGAGGTACGGCCGCCCCTGTTGAGTTATTTTCCATACCAGGCCAGTGGATTTTCTCTACGTATCTCCCAACAGCAAAAGGGTTAGCAAGAAAAGGAACAGGTTCCTTTTATATATATATACATATGTGTAACTACATCACACAAATGGAAAGAGCAGTTTCCTTTATTGGCGAGCGCTATTTCCAGGAAAAAGAAGTGAACCGCTCTGGAAGCACGAAAATGCCTTTTTCAAGCTGGAAAAAAACATCATGCAGTTTTTTCCCATGTGCCTCATCCACATGGACCAGTGAGAAAAATCATTAAGAATATAAAATGCAACACGAAATATAAGCAAGCACTAATCACTAAGAGAAACGGTTGATCAACACGTTTGTTATGAATGTCGCATGCATCCATCATGTCTGGAAAACCCCTCACGCTAACTTATACTCCAATCGATTGTCTCTCCATTCCTTATGGACTGTATGTATACATATATTGCTTGTATCCTTCATTTTTCTTTGCATTTCTTTTACATGTACACCTCACATGAACATGCAGTCTATGCCTACGTCACATTCATATTTCCCAGGTGGATATGTTCCCCATATGAGCGCACGTAGAGACTGACACAGACTTTATATACACATCCTGCACGTAAATAATTTGGATGGAGCTGTATTTTGAAGAGGTGGTGGAGGCGAGGTGCGTAAAGTTGGCTAATGGGGCTTTTAAAACAGTACGGAACGGGAAAAATAACAGTAAAGTAAACTACAGCATTATATTGGTACTTGAATAAAACTGAAAGGAGTTTAAGCGAACCGGAGAGTCTTAAACGCAATATTCAAGGCACAATCAGGCTTGTGCAGGAGACAGGAAGACAATGGTTACTGAAAGAGAAAGGTAGAGTAACGGGGAATTCTACCTATTGAGACACTTGGGTTTACATTGTGGACGAGAAATACAAAGACCAAGATTTCTAGAATGTTTTCTGAAATACATCTTGAGTCATCATGTCACCGAAAACAATAGAGTCAGCATCTCACAGAACACGGTAGGATGGATGGGACTCGTACACCATTTTCCCTGAAAGTAACCTGGAAATAGAAAACACCAGGTATGATACGCCACTCTGGAAAAGTCATTACAGAGCCGTCAAGCTTGAGTTAGTTATCTGGTTGACGAAAAAAGAAAAAAATGAAAAGAGAATCGGAGAGGAAAGCAAATCCAAACATGAAATACAATCTTGGTAAGTGTACAAAGCTCAACAATTTCATCGGGAATATAAACTGGGAAATGGAATTCCACATTCAGAGGATAGACCAATGTTACAACAGATGCCTGCCAATGTCAGGAAATGGAGAAATGGGGCTCCAGAGAGTGGAGGAGAGAGATTCAACATATACCAAAATGCGAAAGGAAATAGAGGCTCAGTATTGGAAACACACCGGAGGCACTGCATCTAGGAAGCATATGGAAGAAAGAAGAAATGATTAAGACAACATTTTGGGGGAAGAAAGGAGTACATAAATCTAAAAAGATCTTAGTCAGAGGCAATATTATCGTGAAACTGTTCCATGGATATTTCAGTAGCAAATTGTCATTAACAGATCAGATGATTACAATGAAAGACTCAAGCAGCTAATGAAATAAATGAGGAGATAAATTCTAGATTTTAAAGTGTATTTACAGTGAAAGACGCACAACCCTCAACAATAACAAGACGGGATTAAGAAGAAAGAAGAGAAAGCAATGAGTCTTTTGCACAATATTAAGTTATTGAAGGAAGCTGATCTTAACAAGGCTAAGGAATCAGGTATAATCCGATTCACTTAAAACAAGAATCTTATCCAACGATTCTAGATGAAGTTGCACTGTTATCGCTGCCGTTATCTCCTGCCACAGGAGATCCTTCGACTCTGGGTTGTAGTTCAACGCCGTACCCGTAACAAACCCCATCATAACAGCTGTGAATACCATTATAATCAGTAGATGTCTTATATGTCCACCCCACCTTCTCTTCTTCACCCTTTGTTGCGTAAGATGTTTAACCAACATTCTTTCGGTTTAGCACGATTATTCATGCATTTCCAAGTATATTTTAAGCCTTAAGCTTAAATGATCTCAGAATTGCTATCACACACACACACACACACTATAGGAAGGGATCTCCACAGTCATTGTCCATGCACTAACTCATCCCCCACTGGAGTATGAAAGCTGATCCGGTTCCATGAAGGTTTGAGGCAGCAGCAGCTTCCCCGTGAGCGAGAGGTGGAAGAGCAACACAGAACTTCCTCATCGCTGTGTGATAGGAATACGGCTGAAAAGGCATATGGAGGGAGCTCGAAACCTACCAAATTTTACTGTAAGATATTCTATTGGACAGAAAAAAGAAAAAGGACAAGGTTTTTGATTGGACACAATTTAAAGATCTGTAAACTTTTATGACGTGTAACAAGTCCGCAAGAGAGGGTGTAGAAATGCTATTTTTGTCTGAAGAACTTGGAAAATATGCATTGCACTTCACTTCTTTTTTCCACTTTTCTGTAGCAACAATTTCTTTTTAAATGTAAGACGTGAATAGAAAAGTATTGTGTAAGCCTGAGGGAAATGTGTGTCAAACAAACCAACGATGAGGTACGTTTGAATCATCAAAGCAGGTGGGACTCGGTGGGACACAAAGACCCGGGTGATGGAAGCTGTTTAAATCGAGTCCGAACGAGTGGTGGTGAGAAGGGAGACACAGCAGATGGGTAAACTGGCAGTAATCCTGAAAACAAATCGAGAAAATAACGATATTCTAAGAGGGAGGAATCCTGAAGAACAAACAAAGCTTAATAGCAAAAAAATTCCTGTTATATTTCATATTAGCCAACTGACCGAAGCAAGATACCCGTCCTGGTATCTAGCAGGACCAGTATTCTAAAGACAGGACTAACGCCTGGAAAGAGACAGAAGGAAGTGATGAAAACACCCGCAGTGAAGTGACTTATGATTAAGCCCTGACGGGACCAGGTACCTGCGACAGAAGACAGTGTGGGGTTAGATACAGTGAGACAGAAATTTACAGGCATGTACACAAAATCTTCTTAACAGCCAGGAGCATAGTCACAGAAAAGATCTAAACAGACAAGAAACAAATGAACGTGTTACGGCAAGAAGCTTTCACTAACTTCTTGATTAGCACAAGAGGCTTTCCCTTGAGACTTTGAGAAGCCAAAGTTAACAGTGATAGTTAAACTAAGAATGCTCGATACTGTCCAGAATAGCTGCTGACCTCTTTTCTTCTTAGAGATGCCGGAGAAAATATTTGAAAAAAAAAGAAACCTTAGATTAAGATGGAACCTGGAGAACAACAGGCTCTACCACCAAAGTCAATATTGTTTCTGGTGGAAAGAAGCACCATCTCAACAAATGAGATCGCTTCAGAAGAAATGTTACTTTCTAGAGTCCCAACGAATAAACTACACAGTTATACAAAGAGACTCATGTATATACAAAGCCTACAGAAAAGTGTGGACGAAAGTTTAACGGTGTAAGCTAACACTAGTGCTGATATGGAACATATATGGTTCCAACGAAGGCTCAAAGCCCTGAGAGAGAGGATCCAGACATCCATCAATATACGCAATATACAATTTATAGATTAGTCAGTTTCCTTCTTAAACCAACAAACGTCATCACTATAAACACGCCCTCAGTCTAAAGAAGGTATGCAAATACGGCACGAGAATTACGTATCCAGCAAACCCACCCACACACTTCAGCAAAACCTGCACCATATATCTTTACACTCTGTAACTACCTTCCATTTCTCGTCTGTCTCTTCCCCTGTCCGACCCCTTCCTTTTTCCCCTTCTCAACCACCCACCTAGAACAAAAATACATTTGTGTAGTATATATGAGGACCTGGGGCGACGGCAGCAGAGCAAAGGTGTGGCTGCCGCTGTACCGCCCTGTAGAAGCAAAGGAAGAAACACTGAGTAACAACAATATATCAGAAAAATCTAGAAGACTGGTATTAACTCTCACTAAGGCTGGTAGTACTTCTTTCCATATGCCGCAGCTTCGCTCACCCTCAGATACCAACTTGTGTTTCACTTCATCCTCAGCTAACTTCAATGCGTTATTGCGTCCTCAGCTAACTTTTATGTCTCTCCTGCAACCTCAGTTAGCCCTGATGTATCTGCTGTGCCCACAGCTGACGTTCATGTGTTCCGCATGTCCTCACAGACTCTCCACATGTTCCATCCTCAGGTGACAATGAAAGGTCATTCTCCCTAAGCGTTGTGGTCGCTCGTTCAACACTATAATACTCTCAAATATATGTCTTCAATTTCCCCTAGTGATACGATTTCCTTGGTGATTCAATATCGCCTGATGATTCAACTTCCGGTGATACAATTTCTCGTGGTGATTCGATTTCCCCGGTTCATTCTTTTTTCCCTGATGATTCGAATTCTCCTGGTGATTCACCTTCCTCTGGTGATTCGATTCCCCCCGATGATTCAGGTTTCCCTGATATTTCAGTTTCTGATAATTTAACTTTTCCTGGTGTTTCACTTTTCCCCCGGTGATTCAATATCCCTTGTTGATTCAATTTCCCCCAATGATTCATCTTCAGCCGTTGATCTTTGGTGTTAATATTCATTTCCTCTAATTCAGTTTCACTGCGTCCGCCTTCCATCTTATTCATATAGTTTTTTTACCTTCCGGCTGCTTCTGGAAGTCTTTATTATCACCTGATCGTCTTCCCTCGTTCCTTTCCGTCCTGATGGGCAACTGTCAGTAGCTCCTGTAGTCCTCTGGGGTTCTGTTGACCTCACACTCCTTAACACTCTCATGACACGCGTGTTTTCTCGTCACGTACGGCAGTCATCCTGACATGGTACTCAGGTCACCCTGACACGTCCTACAGGCCACCCTGACACGTCCTACAGGTCATCCTATCACGTCCCGCAGGTCATCCTGACAAGTCCTACAGGTCATCCTGACACGTCCTACAGGTCATCCTATCACGTCCCACAGGTCATCCTGACAAGTCCTACAGGTCATCAAAGATCAAAGAGGAGCCTCGGGCTTAAGTAGAGACGCCGTAAGCGAGGATTCGGCCGTCTCCTCTCGTCAGAATCTGCGTTAATGAGGGTGACGGATCCCGGTACATGATGACTGGTTCAGTCGTCAATGCCCGGCTGACATCCAGGTCCTTTGTCGTCCGGCCTCCGCCGCGTCGATCTTTCGACTAATTATGATCATTAGCAACTCCAAAAGGGGTCAGCAATCACGATGGAATAATGAGACTCATCACGTGGTCGTCGGTGTTGACAGATTACATTCGTTCTAATTAAGGTGATTCCAGCTGTCAGGTGATTTGTCTGGTCTCGCACACCGCGCCTGCCCCCCCCCCCCCCTCTCTCTCTCTCTCTCTCTTTAATTATGCACAAGTTTCGTCGATCCATCTAACACCAGGGAAATGAATCGAGAGCAAAATTTGATCACCGAATCAGTGTCACATGGGAGGGAGGCAGACGCCACCAAAGGCAGTTTGATTACACTCACAACAAACATGGATTCGCCTCCTGCTCGACAAACGCCTCTTCACTACACCTTGGACACCGCTGGCCTGAGATCAAAGCAAGTGCGGTGACTGTTTGAAAGAACAGAAATAAGAAAGTGAGGGAAAACATTATGTTTGTTTTCCCTTGCAACGAAAGGAAATATATATATATGAAAAAAAGCTAAATCTCGTCAAACATGGAACTTTCGCTTTAAATGGGAATGAAAACTCTAAAGGAGTTTTTGCGTTCCTCAGCGCCACTGTGATACTCTGACATTTTACCTCCTGCCCTCGGTCGACCTCAGGTCCTCACGTTGCATAAATATAAGAGCAAAAAAAGAGAAAAGAATCAGGAGTTTTACGTTTGAGTTGGAGAGACTTTATTCAAATATTTTGCCAAACTCATATTTTCATTTTCTTTTTTTTTTCTAGCTGGGAGAACCAGACCAGTCAAGTAAGACCACACAAACACAGACCATCACGCGGGACCAAAATTGTTGGTCTGACAGGTCAATGAGGTATGACCAGTACTAGAACCATCCATGGGAAGGACCACACCATATATCTGACAGTAGGTTTTCTTCGCCTTTAAAAGACCCATCGTCGAAGCTTAAAAGCCATGCGACTGGAATGGCTTCGTCTTCTCATTACGCGGTCGCTTTCTTAAAGCACGATGCGACCAGGACCAGAAGGGAAGTTCTCCGCGGGCGTGGCTGCCGGGCCAGCGCCTGCCTGGCGATGGCCACTCGTGACCACGTCTGATCGTCTCATCCGTAGACTTTCTGTTGCGCTTGACGTCCTGGTCAGGATATGATAATGACGACTCTCGCTGAGGAATGCGTAGAACCCGTGGGACGGACTGTGGTGGCCAGGGATGCCCTCTGCTGTGTGACCGACGGCCCCAGAGAGTATCACGCTAAACATCAAATCTTTGCGAGCCAGCCGAAGGTGTGGATCTGTATGAGCAGCATTTAGAATGTTCACGTCATCAGAGCTCACTCTTGCCTGGGGCCTGTGACACCGAGGGGTTAAATATCATGGCCCAGTCATTTCACAGGACATTTTCTCGGCCCTGAGTAACCTGGGGCGGGCTGGCTCTGTCAGCTGTATATTACGAAGCCGATTCACAAGCTGCTAGCTTTATGTAAAGCTACAGCGTGCGGAACGCTCGCATTGACTGACGCCTTAACACCAAACCAAACTCTGTTGACGGTTTCTGTTTCTGACTACTTACTGGTGAGAAAGTTGTAAGGGAGCTCCTTACTTGCCTCCCTCCCTGCCTGCTTGGGTTATACACTGGTGAAAGGGTTATGAGGGAGCTACCTACCTGCCTGGCTGCGTGGGTGATATACTGATCAGAGGGTTATGAGGGAGCTGCCTGCTTGCCTTACATATTAACGAATCTGTGTTATGGCAAGATCCAGCTCTGTTCCCAGAACCTTTCCACATAGGTCTGTTCCTTTCCATTTAGAATAATAAAAGATAATGAAATCATTATATGATTCATGGCCTTCATACTCTATTTTACTTCATATAATGTCTCTATCTCATAACTATTGTCTGATTGACTCTAAATTCATTTTCCTCGTTGCATACACACCATTCTCAGCTTTCTCTCTGGTGCAGTTCCTTGTGTATTCTAACAGCTTTTTCTATCACAGGGAAGCTGAGCTGGAGAACATCATCGGTGTCTTTGAACAAGCTGGACCCAGGTAATGTACCCGATGGCTTGTTGTTGTATGGCGAGGGAAGACAACAGGTGACATCCTTCTCTCTCTCTCTCTCTCTCTCTCTCTCTCCCAATACGTAGACACCCTCAGCCTCAACGTCTTGTGTGCTCCTTCTCCCTCAACCACACACCCTGACACATCTCCCATCATAATAAGAAGCGAGAGCACCTCAGCCACACGAGTCACTCTGACATTTCAAAGGATTTTATGAACCGTTTTCTGTGCAGAGAATTTTCCTCTTGTCGAGCGATCTACAAAAGGACTAGACTGTGTGTGAATCAGCATGAGGGAATTGCTATATTCGTAGAATAGATTCAGTGAGCGATGCACGCCCTGGAAATTTCTTAAAGTGAATTGATGGTGAGGTCAGTACAGAGAACGTAAAGCTGTTCGGGTCTTCTTGAATATTGCCTTTGTAAAGCGCGTGTAGACGAGGTGGGAGCAGCTAGTAGTTACCAACAATTCTTTACACTTGCCTTTGTCTTTGTAATTAGCTAATTAGGCAAAGAGACACCACAAAGACGACTGAAATAGCAAAAAAAAAATACTCATATCCAACATGAGATTAAACTAGAACCCTTGACAGAGAAATCAGGAGGATTAACAAGACTTCAGGGCTAACCAGCCTTAACCCTAACTGCTCCTAACAAAGGAGCCCTTAATGCCCTTATTCACATCTACCTCCATTCCTTAAAGTCTTCGATTATGTCGAGCATGTGAAGGGAATCAGAGGTCAGTAGAGTCGTCTATATCGTCATTCGTGTTCTCCTGTTAAGTTCTTCCGTCAGAGCCATCAGTTATCCACTGTTCTGTTGTTTATGAGGTTTTGGAATTCTCCTTAATATTAATTCACTTCTCGTTAAACCATACTCATACACCGTATAAGTAGAATACTACGTCTAATAACGCTTGATGCTAAGTACAAATTACTTGTTAATCTCACACACAAACACTTAAGACCATGCACAAGTTACTTTTCACCCTCACAAACATTTGAGGCTACGTACGAACTGCTTACAACTCACATAAATACTTCAGACTGTGCCCAAACTACACATCACTCACAATAACACTTAAAGCTATGTGCGAGTTACTTATCGGTCTCACAAACAAATACAGTAATGTTAGTTTAGAATGCTAATGAGGCAGAAGTAAGTACATATGAATAATCAACATCACAGATGATTAATATCAAACAGCTGCAGCGAGCAATTTATGATATAGGACGACTGAGATTAAACAGTAATTCACAGTCAGTGGAATATTTAGGTAATATTACCTAGTATGCAAATAACATTACAGCTCCCTGATATTACCGGAGTCTAGACTCTGCACCAATTGCCCATTAGTTTGACTCGCCATATATATATATATATATATATATATATATATATATATATATATATATGTGTGTGCATGTGTGTGTGTGTGTCTCTCTCTCTCTCTCTCTCTCTCTCTCTCTCTCTCTATTACTCCAGCGTTTGTACCTCTGATAGCATTAAAGGGATGCAGTATATCCGACTTTACTGCAGATTTCTCCGGCCCCACGAAGTCGTTCCAGTTTGTCTGACTTCCATTCCCGAAATTGGTGCCCCAGCTTGTGTTGTGTTGTGTGTCTGGGCAAAAACGAAGCAACCTGGAGATAATACCCTTAAGTGCTGACATCACATAGGGTTCTTCCTTTTCCCTCTAGAGGTATTGTGTACTGCTTATAGCAGCTTTGCCGGAGGAGTTAGTGAACAATGTTCTCTCCCCTCGACTGAACGCGACCTGCGCACTTGTCCCCTCGAACTAAATGGATTGACTCCAGGAGGAAGGACTAATACAATACTGACTGTCATGGAAGTTAGCCATCTTGGATGAAATGGATTCTATTCTCTTCCGCTAATATTTCCCCCACTTTTGAAGATCTTGCCTCGACTCTTCTTCCTTTTTATTACTGTCTACTCTGAATCGTATTCTGACAGACGTGTAACCAAGAGATTCGATGAAGGAATATTACTGTAAGCTTTTAAACTTGAAGCAAGTGCATCTTGGGGATTAAGTTAAGCTTTAGCAACTGCATATGTTCATTAAGTAAAAAAAATTTTATTTTTTTTCAGCATTTCATCATTTTAGGAATATCTTTAATATTATTATTATCATTATCGTTATTATTATTATCATTATAATTATCATCATTAGTATTATCATTTTTATCATTATTGTTATTATTATTATTATCATTATTATTATTATTATTATTACTATTATTATTATTATTATTATTATTATTATTATTATTATTATTACTATTATTTTTATTATTATTATTATTACTATTATTATTATTACTATTATTATTATTATTACTACTACTATAATTGTTATTATTATTATTATTATTATTATTATTATTATTATTATTATCATTAATATTATTATTATTATCATCATTATCATTATCATACTAATACTGATAAAAACCGTTCTAATAAATTCAGACAGTCATACGGCTGAAGATGCACAGTTGAGATATTACAGAACTTGTTGGGATTACCAAATAATCAATGTGCTTCCGCTTCTCTCAGTTTTTGCTTCCACTTGCCCTTGTCGCAGCAGTAGCAGTAGTAGCAGCAGCAGTAGTAATGGTAGTAGGATTGGTAGTAGTAGTAATGGTAGCAGTGGTAGGAGTAGTAGTAGCAATAGTAGTAGCAGTAGTAGTGATAACAGAAGTAGTACCAGAAAAAGAAGTTAGCAGAGTTATTACTGGTAGATGTGTCATTAAGTGTGGTTGTTGATATAGGTCTTGATCTATAGCGCTAACACAACCAGTCATTACACCTCACACACGTCCATATATTCCGGAGTTGGAACACCACCACCAGCAGTAGTAATAGCACCAACAGTAGCAACAGCAGCAGCAGCAACAGTATTACAGCAGCAACAACAGTAATAAAAGAAGCAGCAGTAGTAACGCAGCAGCAGCAGTAACAGCAGTAACAGTAACAACGGTAAGCACAAGTAACAGACGCAACAGAAACACTAAATAAAAACCTCATCACCATCCGATCATCAGGGCTGTAGTGATGATCTGTGAGAACATAAGAGAAAATATATATAGATATAAACTTGAGTGGATTCCCGACCCCCTTGAGCTTGCCTCATCCATATATCACTTTAATGATCCTTGGGACCAAAATTTCTCCTTAATAAAACATGGGTCATAATTCATTCTTTATCTGTATATTTTCGCGCTCATATATGTTCCTTTTCTTTTAATATTTCTTTATACCTAATGTTGCTGTATTGCAAGTCTCGTTAATATTCCTACCTCTGTAATTGATATTGTTGATATTGCTTAATAATGATCATGGATTATGATGAAATGTTTCAGCTGTGATGAGTGATTTCATATACTGAAATCTCTGATTTACTTTGTTTGTTTACAATGTTGTGCTATCAGTAGTGGTGCTTACATTCTTTTTGTTGATTGCCGTGTTATAGGTGTTGCTTCTTAAAGTGCGTATGCTGACCTTGTGTCGCTAGAGTATTTCCTAGATATTGTGTTTGTTGAGAATGCGTTGCCATTAGATTTGCTTACGTTGAGTTTATTGATGTAATGTCATTATTGCAAGTTAGAGTACGTCTTTTCATAGTGTTTGTGTTAGTGTTACATTGACTGTTTTGCTGCTTACACTGTCCCTTAGTGTTACACATTGACTGTACTGCTTGCACTGCGTCTGATAGTGTTGCAATGACTGTACCGCTGCTTACGTTGTCTCGACGTAGTGTTCGCAGTATTGCTAACCAGACTGTTTAACATCAATGCTGCCTCAAAAGCACCGCAGGTGATGATAGTGTATCTATGAACACTGTCTTCGCTAATGATGGTAATTACGGTGTGTTTCGCTGTTTAGGTTTTGTGTTTCGTTACTGTCGCAAGAGTTGTAATGTCAATATTAGTGTTGGCCAAGTGACGTCACTAATACTATTATTGTTATCATGTGTCATTGCCTTTCTAATAATAATAATAATGATAATGATAATGGTAGCTATCATTATTACTTGTAGTAGTAGTAGTAGTAGTAGTAGTAGTAGCATTAATTTTTCATATATAAATCAATTTGATTATTTCATTTATGATAATCGTTAGAGCTGCCTTTTCATACCATAATCATAATCTTAAGACTGCTGTTGACATAAGCATATCATTGCTTTGATCACTATCATCATCATGCTCATTGATTAATCTAATTGTTTTCTTACATCTTATGTCTTATCACTCTTTTTTTCATTCTTGTTATCAGCTTTTTCTATATTATTTATTTTCTTCTGAGTCTTTCTCCATTTTTCTTTCGCCTTTTCTTCACCCAAGCAAAAGAATAGCATCCCTTAACCTCCAAGACTAGTCAATAAAAAATAAAGACATGAAACATCCTCAGGTAATTACCGTTCACTCAACTAGTGAACGTCATCAAGATCATTTTATTGCTCGACACCAAAAGTTGCAAACCCCCTTTTCTGCCATAATCGAGGAGCATTGGCATTTCTGCTTCGTTAACTGGATGCAAGCTTTCCATTTGTTTTTTTTTTCCAGCATCGGCCGATAAATGCCTTCCTTGCTAATGCACTGGAACGAAGTGATCGTTCGTCACAACGGGGGCTTAAAAGGTAAACGGGTCGTAAGGGACGGAAGAGAAAAATCTCTCTCTCTCTCTCTCTCTATCTCTTGCTCTTTTACTGCCGGATTCTTTTAGCTAAGTTTGATGCAGAAAACATTTCTTGGTAAAAGTTTTCAATGGAAACCAGAATGTTTATGTGAGGCTGAGATTTTTTTTCCGTGTGATGCTCACTGTTTCTGTCTAATGTCCTTAGTTCAGCAATGTTTCCAGCCAGTGTAATGTGGTGCTCTTCGTGTCTCCAGTGTTCCTAGTGAAAGAGTGTTCCTAATTAACATAATTACATTGTTGTACTTGCCGAATTATGTTGCCATATGAGATACAGTTTGTGCTTATATCGACTGCTGCGCGAAGCGGTTCTTTAATACTCGGCCCTAAAGACAAGCAATGTTCACGTGAACCTCTGGTCCAAGATGATTACTGATGTTCTTAATGACTGTCCGCTGAGGTCTGGGTATTGTCTGTGAGAGCCAGGGATCATGGGCGCCTCTCTCTCTCTCTCTCTCTCTCTTAGAGTCATGCTTACCTTCACATTTTTTTTTAATCTTCCCTCACGATATTCCTTTTAATAGATTTCACGCAAGAAAATCAGATATTTTGTCCTGCCTGCCTGCCTGCTGGTCCCCCGGCTGGCTTGCTCGCAGATACCGCACCATTTCTCCCTCCCTCCCGCAGGCGGCAGTGGCGGAACAACGATAATTCCCTCCATATTTTCCCCACCTCATTTCCGCAGGGTGCAACAGCCATGACAGCCTCATTACCCAGCTCCTCTACCAATAATATAATTGTTTCATCAGCGTGTTTACTGCCTGTTCATTTGTTTACGCATAGCTTTTATGGTTTTCCTTTACCTCTTGTGGGGAGTTATCTTTCGTGGCTGCTAGCTGTAGTGCACAAGAACTAGTAATATTAACAGTAACAGCTGTAGCAGCAGCGTACAGCAGTGCTAGAGTTAAGCAGTAACCGCAGGAATGATGATACTTATGTCAATAAAAACAGCGGTAATGTCATTTATATCATTAGGAACGTTGGTAAGAATCAGATGTTATGGCAGACGTAGTGTTATCATAGTGGTGGAAGTTGTTGTCCCTGTTGTAGAAGTGGACGCAATGGTTGTTGTATCTGAGGTTGAAGCAGCAACAACAGAAGTGTTATCAAAAGGGGCATAAGCAATCTTTTTAGGCATATTTTTGCTGCAGTGAAGTCTGCAGTTGACTGCGTCTACAACTTAGAGACATCCTGACCCTGCTGCTGATCGGAGTGTTTCCACAAGTAGTCCCTCAGGCTGCTGTAGGACATGGAAGGATATGGCCTTTTCGCACCGGAGGAACTCCTCGGCCCACACCCGCGAACTGATGATAGCTGTCACCACTTGAGGCGCCAGTGGCTGACTAGGGAGGATCCAGCTGACCAAGACCCGGACAAGTGACTCCCTGTGGGGGAGCGACACTCACACTCCCTCACAAAGGAATCCCTGGCCTCCTTACCGCCGTAGGGAGGGAGAGATATACACACTGGGAGAAGACATTACTTTCTCCCTGGGTAATGAAGAGAGAGATTCACACCCATACTCACTGTCTCACACGAGACAAGAGTTCCACCGGTCTCTTAAGTACCATAGCGAGACGCGCAAGGCTACTTATCATATCAAGGTAGAAGAAGACACCATCTGCATCCTAGACATTACTGGGAGTAAAACATATAAATTGTTTGCTCCAGAAGAGAGATGACAGTGGCCCTCCCAGGTGAGAGAGAAAACTCTCTCTCTCTCTCTCTCTCTCTCTCTCTCTCTCTCTCTCTCTCTCTCTCTCTCTCTCACACACACACACAC
>JAYMFT010083725.1:0-14218 GCA_038088735.1 Panulirus argus | reverse complement strand
TCAAAGCTCCTTAAGATATACTTTCCGTAAATCAAAGCTCCTTAAGATATACTTTCCGTAAATCAAAGCTCCTTAGCATGTATCTACCGTTAATCAAAGCTCCTTAGTACATAAACAGACCTTCCGAAAAATCAAAAGCCCCTTAGATCGAAAACAGATATTCCGATTATGTAAATCGACAGCTCCTCCTGTGTAAACAGTCTCTATGGGGGTAAGCGAACTCCTCCCCAGGCCAAGGGAATAATCCCCAACAGCGTACTGGGTTTCCCCACGCGCGAAGTCGGTCCACTCTGTTGCCACATATGGGCGTCGGGGTGTGGGACTTGGGACGCAGTAATACCCCAAGCGTCACGCCCAAGATTTCACACCGCCGGAGACCAGAGGGAAGGGAAAGCAGGGAATACAGAAGAAGAAGAAGAATGGAAGGAAGGAAGGAAGGAAGGAAGGAAGGAAGGAAGGAAGGAGATTAGAAGGACGGTCGAGGGAGGGAAGGGAGTGAGAGAGGAAAAGCTGTGAAGTGAGTGATGGGAAGTAGATTTGCTATGCAAGACTATACACGCCGGGGTGTGTGGAGGAGGAGAATGAGGGAGGGCCGACCGACCGACCGACCAGACAGGAGGGATAATGGGACAGAAAACCAAGGAGGGAAAGATGATATGGTGAAGAAACGTGAGAGATGGGTAGGGCGGTGCAAATTGAATCAACGCAGCACTGATCAGTACTAGGATTTTCTCGAGAGTACGCCTATATAAAAACGCACGCCTCCAGTATGGATATTACCCACCACTTTCGATCTAATAATTCCCGTCCCTCCCACAACGGACAGGATAAAAGAGGCGTACGAACACACACCGTGTCCCACAGTAGGGTAACATGAGGTCCTCCTCCACGTACGGCGTGCAGTACACAATGCAAACACACGCTAAGATTGGGGGGGTCTCCATTGTTTACCGCCGGCGGGAGGAGGTACGTATCTGGGACTCTTCCTACCCAGCTGTCCTGGGACACGATAAGCCCAAGTCCCGGGATCAGATGACAGGGAAGGGAAGCAGGGAGACAGGCAGAGACAGAGAGGGAGAGAGAGAGAAAAAAAAGGAACGAGAGGGAAATTGAGGGAAAGAAAGAGATGGGAAATGGTAATGGAAATTGAAGAGGACGCGAAAGGGAAAATGAATGCCTGTAAAGGATGAGGAGGGGGTCGACTTTTTTAGCAGCCGACGAAACTGTTTTTGAAGTCGTAATTAAATCTTCGACTGAGGGTCCGTTTTAGTCACGGTAGAAAATTATAACTAAATGGAAAAAGCAAAATGTCTTGATGATCCAATAACTCAACTAGATAAATAAGTAAAAAAAAAAAGAAGATGAATTAAGAGATGAATGGACGAGACACGACAAAAATCAGGGCAAGGTTCAGATCAAAGACATAAGAGAAGCCATACTGAGGGAGGAGGAGGAGGAGGAGGAGGAGGAGGAAGGGGGAAAGAGGAGGAGCAGGAATCTCTGTGTAGAGTCCATCTGAAGCCATCCATAACAGGTGTGTGACGGCCGGGGTGGGCTATGGTGACGCCAGATTGTGATCTGACAGTTCTGTGACAACCAGAGACCACTATGGTAATGGATGTGATTTGCGAGCTACAGTGCATCCCTGAATGACTCCCCCGATGTGCTAGGCCCTGCCACACACACACACACACACACACACACACACACACAGGAAGAAGTACTGGTGATACGTTCCTCCCAGTTATGATGTATCGACATCGGCGATCTGCCCAAGACCTGCAACCACCAGCCAACCCTGTAACTTCAGATCATGTGATAAGCCGAGTACGTGTTAACCCCGAAGACTGACTACTGTGTCCGTGATCTACTCTGTGTGTGTGTGTGTGTGTGTGTCCGTGGTCTACGATGCGTCCGTGTGATCTACGGGTTTTACGAGACCTCTGCCCGATCGTGATGGAAGCTGGAGTTATATTACGGCGTAAGCCTACTGCTGAATTGCTGTGACCAGTTGATTATAACCCTGAACATGAGAGGGGATATTTTTCGTCTCTTAAGTCTGGTAAAAGTTGGTCTGTGGCCTTCCAGTGTCATGACGAATGAGATGACAATGGTGGCGAAGAGACAGGGGTTGTGAACGGAGTCAAACTGACAATTTCTATTGACAGGTGAAGAAGTTTTTGACGACATGCAAGTTACATAAAGGACAAAGTATAATAATCCTAGACACATGAAGAAAGAAAAAAATGGACTTCAGAAAAGAACTAACGAAAAAAAAAAATTGGAAATAAATGCAGGAGTCAAAGAAACTCTGTATTCTTTTCACCATCTCACTGAAAACATGACATGTTATGTTTTTCAAAACAGCAACAGACGTGACACTTTTTCCCTACCTCAACACCTTCAGGAGTCGTCGAACGTCTTACCTCCCAATGGCTCCCTTACCTTAGCACCTCACCCTTCGTCCTTAGGGCAGAGAACTCTCACTCTCTCTCCCTCTCTCTCATACAGACAGACTGGAACGTAAAGTGCGACCTCTTTCTCTTTCCCCCTCATCACCCACGGCCTTATCTTGTTTACTTTGTGGCTCCCAGCCAATCATGGGGCCCCCAGTTCGTGATGTTATCAGGCCCATTCCCTCGTAATCACTTTCCCTGGCTGGCGAGCTCCGGAGGGCCGTTACTTTAATTTTATTGTCCCTTATTTGCACCACCCTCTCTCCCTCCCTCCCTCCCTCCCTCCAGTGTCTTCTGGTGTGGGTGGGCATGGCGGTGCTCAAGCCGTTTTTATACAGACTCATCTAAGCCTTATTACCCAGAGTCGGCTCAGGCGTCTCGGGGAATAAGACCGAATTTACTCCCCAGAACGATGGGAGTCTTAACGAGACGAGAGGCACATTAACTGCAGCGTCAAGCTGTTGTGAGGGGAAGGAATGAGGGAGTGGTCGGTCGGTCGGTCGGTCGGTGCTGGTGTCGGTGTGCTTTTTTTAAGTGCCGCTTCCTCATCTTTTCATGAAGTGCAAGTAATTCCTTCCTTTTCCTGTCTTTCCCAGCGTTTTTTATGAGCTCTCTCCCTCTCTCCCTTTCTCCCAGTTAGAAATTCCTGAATTCTCCCCCCGTCCCAGCATTCTCATCAAGTCCTCTCTCTCTTTCTCTTTCTCTCTTTGAAATAAATTCTCGTCTCCCACAGCTAAAAATGAGAGAAAAAAAAAAATACAACCCCCCAAAGTCGCTTGAACAGACTATAAGCGCGTCTTCATCATGTTTTACGAACTCTGTAAACACTTCTTTGATTATGATGTATGTCAAGATGTTCTGAAGCTCCTGTACACCCATGGTTTGTAATCTCTCGTGAACCTCATTAACTTAAGTGTAAACCATAATGGTATATAACTACCAACATGTATTCCTTTATTGTCCCTGCACATTATGAATCAATTCGAAATCTATGTTCTGACTTTGTGTAATGTTCTCCTGGCTATATCAATGTGTGCTAACCCAACCCATTAGGTATTGATCACAAGCCATTCTCCTCGCCCATATGCAGTTATGCTGTTCATCCACGCGCCTGTATTCATATAGTGAGTGCATGGCCCCCCCTCATCTCAGCTCCTATAGCTTGACTCATTAAAACACTTTGTTGTCTATATACGCGACTCCTGACTCGACGAGTAAATTGTGTGTAACTATGTATTGAATACAAGGGGCTCACAGCCTGTCTCTAAAATGAAACTCTTATGTTACTCTACTATCCATATGTACGGGTACCGACCCATCCCGTAATGTGTTTGTACCCAAGCACAGGGTACATGGGGCTCCTGAGCCTACCTCTATAACTTGCCTCGTATTCACCAGCATCTGCGTTAATTCTGCATCCTCAAGTTTTCTGAAGGCCTGAACGAATGTCTTGCCACCTCCACTGTCTGTGAGTTGGTCAGTAAGATGAAACTAACTAACTTCTCTCGAAGACCTTTGTCCACTGTCCAGCCATAGCCTCTCTACGTCTCTCATTGTTCCTTGGACTTAATCTCTTCTCTTGTCATCCCTAACCTCAAGAATTCTCTCAAAATCTATCAGTTTTCCCTTTTTTCCAAAGAGTCTTCGATATCGTGGTCAAGTTGTCTCCTACCCAATGTCATCATGTATTCTCCTAGCAACAGGAGGGGAGGAGGAGACTTTCCCATTGCGGTCGGGTAGTCTTCCAAGCCACCATCACCTCCTCCGGATAATTCCTCTCAGCCCTCTTCATCTTCCTATCGTCGTCTCTCCACCCCTTGTACACTACCCCCTCACCTCCTTCTCCTCCGGCTCGTCCCATCATTTCCTTGGGCATCTATATCTATCCTCCTTCGTCTTCAGGAGTCCCAGCCGGTAGTTCCCTCAAGACTTGAAACCCCTCTCGTGGCCTCGGGGAGCCAGCTCTTCGTCGTACACGCTGTCGGCTAAACCTTCCTGGACCTCTCTCTCTCTCTCTCTCTCTCTCTCTCTCTCTCTCTCTCACCACCACCACCCAAACCCCTAATTTCACCCCCCTCTCCTCCAACCGCCGCCGCTTGCGTGGTTCACTACAGGCGGAAATAACTGACAGACAGTCCCGTTCAACTCTTTCGCTGGAAGCCAGGAGTTCCGTCGCCGCACAGCGGACGGCATTAGGTATGGTTTGCCGATACTAAATGGAGGGGGTCATGACCCTAACGGCCAATGATGGGAGGGAAGTCAGGACCATACCACACACACACACACACACGTAATATCACATAAACAAAATCTCTCGCGTTCTGAAAAACATTCTGATTTCCTCTGTAATGATTTTCAGCTTTAAATGGGACCCTTTTTTCTTGAAGATCGAGGAATGCCTTGTGGAAGACCATCCCTGCCTTCTTTTCAGACATACGTCCAGGATTATCAACCATGATAATTCATGGGATACTGGGAGAACGAAGTGAATTATCAGTAATCCCTTTGGAAATAGCTGACGTGGGTGAGTGATAGATATAAGAATGTTACAGTTTGGATATCCTAGATAACTTGTCGAAACCACAGTCTATAGGACTTGTAAACACGCTTCCGGAGCTAAAGTATTGCTCTACACGTGTTTCAAAAACGACTTCTGATTAGTCCTTACGTTTATTCTAAAAGTGGACAACTATTTCTAAGTTTTTCATCAAACCTGGACTACCATTCTCGATACGGCTCCAAACTGGTTTGAAAAAGCATGGATCCAGACACACCACTATCTTAAATGTTTTCGCATCTACGTTATCAATTATATGCATGATTTTTAAAGACTGACTACTGACCCAAACACGTTTAGAAAAACACTCAAAAATTCTAGGTACTTTTCAAAAGACAGGCTGTTACTTGAAGTATGCTATAACGTTTCTACACACTTATCTATCTCATATGCTTACGATGTTATAATCAATTGTCTATATAATATGCTCGAAGCTCTTTAAGTAATCGTCTACATTCTTCTGTACGAGAACGAGACAATAAAGTCTTCTCGTCCCAAATGCTCGTTATGAATAAGCTGTGAAATTTAGAAAAAGAAAAGTGTCATAAAAATTCTTGTACTTCTTATAAACAGGTTCGCCTATGAGGGTTATTATTATTTTTCGTTTTTAAAGTTTTTTTGGCAAAGCTATAGCTGTCCTTTGTTATTTTTTTTTTCTCTCAAAAATCCAAACCTTTTTTTTTTTATCAAACTCTTTACTTTAAAAATTCATATTTTCCTACTGCATTCTTTGGACACAGCGTATGCTACTGACGACCCGTTGCAAGAGCGTTATTCATATTAGAATTAAAATTCATTCATCTAAAAAAAATTTTAAATGATAAATCAACCTTTTATCTGGCCGATTAGATTCTGATTGAGAGGAAAAAATTACGTTAAAATTCTTCCAATATCAATTAATAAGGACACCGGAAATCCATTCTGTTTTTTTTTATGATTTTATCATCAAAGATAAAGAGGCAAATGAAAATTACCGAAGCTAAAGATGGCTTGACCTAAGCTTTCCCTCTCTCTCTCTCTCTCTCTCTCACACACACACACACACACACACACGTGCATCAGTAACAAACACAGACCATTACATTCACAGGGAAAATCCCTGCCGTTCAAACTCCCAAATCACCAAGAGAGGAGGAGGGGCAAGGATGCCCCCACCCCACCTCAAAAAAAAAATCTCCTTTTCACAAAATACGATCGTGACTTTGATTCTGCTAGCCCTCTTGGGGGAGGGAAGCCAACTGGATCACCTCATCTGTCATGACCCTCCCAGCTGCTATAGGGACTCGCCCATTTCAACCTAAACGCCCCTTCCCCTCTCCCTATGATTGCGACAGGAGGTCACCATTCATTTGTCACGTCAGCGATTCGCATTTAACTTTCTGGTGACACTTGGTGACACTTCTGAGACCACTATACCAGCTCTCTGGCCCCCTAGAACTTGCTTCTATACAGTCTAGCTAACCCTTAAAGTCCAGCGAGAAATCTTGGAAAAAGACGAGGCACTTGTGACCGCTCTGAGAGCCTGGCAACAGACGGACAGGCAATATGCTCATACCCCGCAGGCGGGCGTAGGTCCAATCTCTGTCAGACATAGGGGAAACGTATCTCCCTTTTGTACACATGTGTGTCTCACTGGGAGTCCCTTTAGTTGCTATGTGATACGCAAGACCAAATGGGTCCTCTGTGCCGGCAAGGATTTCTTTAGACGCTGACAGCTATTTCTTTTTCTCGTAGTTCAGCATCACCCCACACCTCACCCCACTGAACCCACACAAGAAGTCCCAAAAGGTTAAGCCTCATTAACTCTAATTCCGTAGCCCCTGTAGCAGCGGCAAGTGGCGGAGTTAAGTAACTGGAATTAGGCAGGCATTTGCATGTTATTTCTCCCCAAATAAAGACCTCGTCTGCATGACGAACAGCCTGGCCACCTCCTTCCCCCCAGCGCTAGCAAGTTTTGTCTCAACAGTTGGTGTGGGGATCCGGCCCCGCCCCCATGTCGCGGCCACTTGCAAGGGCGCAAAGACGGGGAGAGCAGCTGCTGCAGCTTCCCCCCGCCCACATACGTACGCCCACCCCACCCACCCACACTCCTTCTCCTCCCAGCTCAGCTCAGAGGAGAACATGACCTTCGCTGCTCATATGTTTTCAGTCGTCTCTTCAGTGGAGTCAACAAGCCGCGCTGTCTCCCTCGTGCAATTATCTTGCATCTCTTCCTTCCTGTCTCCATTATCAACCATGTTTTCCCCTCCTTCTGTGGCAGACTTTGTCGCGTATAACTGACGACAAGAGGAGGAGGAGGAGGAGGAGGAGGAGGAGGAGGAGGAAGAAGAAGAAGAGGAGAATGGGACGGACATCATGAAAGGAGGAGGAAGGGATGCAAGAGGGAAACCGATACCAACACTGTCGTGGTAATAAGAAGGATCGGAGACAGATGTGTGTGGTATTCAATCCCGTTCTCCACATTCACCAGCGCCATCTACCCTATCACGTTCCCTGTCGCCCTCCTCAAGTTTCCGCGGCGAAGACGTTTAAAAACAATCGCAAGAAAGCAGGTTTCTGCTGCGAAAACACTTCCAGACAATCGCAAGAAACGTCCCTTGCAAGACGATCGGACAGCACATCAGTATGAAATATTAGCCGATCACACGAAACGAATAAGAGACAGATTTACCAGATACGTCCTTTGTCTAAGGCGTGAGCGAATCAAGCTCGGATTATCAGACGGCAATCTGTATCTTTTTTTTTACTTCGAGATTCTGCGGGAAACTTTGACACATAATTCACCTCAGTGTTGTTGTTTGTGGGAAAAATTCCCATGGGATCAGTGTTTACGACTGTGGCGTGCGTGAGGATGGGGTTGACTACGCTCTTTGTCTGTGTGTGTGTGTGTGTGTGTGTGTGTGTGTGTGTGTGTGTAAGCCCGCTACCCGGTCTGGATTCGAAAATGGGTCCTTGTAATCCGTAGGTGCCAGCATTAACCACTCCGCCGCGGAGGGTCGTGCCATTAACACCCCAGGATATGAAAAGTTCACAAGAAAGTTAAGAAAAATGAATCCGACTCCATCGGTCTCCGTCTCATCAGTCTGTGGTCAGTCAAAGCGCTGGATGACAGCAATCTCTCTCCTTGAGATGAAATGGTTTAGTCTCTGTCTCATCAGTCTGTGGTCAGTCAAAGTGTTGGATGACAGCAATCTCTCTCCTTGAGCTGAAATGATTCACAAACGTCTCTAGGCTCTTCACGTCAGCCTTACACACAGCCTTCCCCCACTCCTCCCTCCGCTACCTTCCTATCGTCCTTAGTTCTCGCTCAGCGTCTTTCCACCATCGGTAATGACTTGCTGACTGATCTGTGGGCGTGGTGTTGTTGCTTGTAGGGCGGCGGTCCTGGCATCAGGAACGCGGTGACCACGGTACGAATCCCGAGGAGTGACGCCGCGGTGGCTCAGTCCACAAGAAGGTGGTATTTGGGTTCTTCTGAGGCCTTTAGAGCTCCTTCAGGATGACTATTTCGACCCTTGAATATTCGTGAAACCTGGCCTTTCAAGGGTCACGACAAAGGCTAAGCTCTCAGACCCAAGGGTTGTACCGTCGTGCTTGAAAGGGTCGCATCGCCATCGTTAAGTACTCAAGGGTCGCACGGTCGTACTCAAAGGTCGTTCCGTCGTGCTCGAGGAGTCGTTCCGTCGTGCTCGAGGAGTCGTTCTGTCGTCCTCGAGGAGTCGTGCCGTCTTGCTCAAGGGGTTTCAAACAAGCCTTTCCAATCTCACAATGGGGACTCCCGCGCAAGATTTTCCCTTTTTCTTTTTCAGTTCTACGCACCTGAGAGCCAACCAGCCAGAGGACCTCTCATTGGACCTGCTTGAGCGTGAAGGGGTTGCGAGGTCTTCCTTCCCTCGTCTCACTCGTGCGCGAAGGTTGTAATAATGGTAGCGACTCAAAATCCCTTCCTCACATCTACTTACTGTATCCATCCCGTGCTTAAAATAGCCCTCACTGCTTCGGACCCAACTTGCGGCAAGTAAGCTTCTTATTCGAGGTACAAAAGGAACGTTATCTGCGACCCACTCTCTTTAGAAATAACTTTCGTTAATTAAGGGAACAGAAAATCATGGTTTTTACACAATAAGGAACTCCTACGTATCCGATACTTAGTGTTGTGTTTTACTGGTTGTAATACAGAATAATAACCTTTCCAAACCCAATTTTCTTACCAGTGTTCATTCTATTTCAGGTTCCCCTACTTATCATCACACTCTTTTTAGAATTCGGTAAAAATCTGCGGAGTCTTTTGGCAAAATATTTTCTATATAACCAACAAAAAGAAGAAAAAACCATAGTTGAGGAATATAAAAGAAAAAACTGTCGATATGAATAACGTTCTTATTTGGCGTTGAAAGAGTCTGGAAAATCATTTAATACCAAAATTCTTTCTTCATCTCGGTAACTCCAAGCTAACCCTTAGCTTAAGGCTTCATTAATCACGATGATAAAGATGGGTAAAATGATTAGTAATAAAGAATGGATTAAAAAAAAAAAAGCAGAGAAGACTTGAGGACAACTTTTAAGTGACATTTCATCTCACCATTTCTTAATCACCGGAAATTATATTGTGTTTCAGTATATGACCTGACACTTAAAGGTCATTAAGGTAAAGGTCGGGCAAACCATACCCAAGGGCAGTAAAGTCACGCTCAAAGGCCCCGTACCGTTGTTCCCGAAGCTCAGAATACCGTTGTTTTCAAGGGCGGCGCCGTTGTTCTAAAGGCTAATAAGTACCGTTGTTCTCAAGGCATTCCTGTTCAGAGCCAAAGGCTTAAGTCCCGTTGTTCTCAAGGGGCTAACTAAGACAGTCCGGTTCATCAGAGCCTTAGCATTGGCCTGTAATATCATATCTGATCTTGGAGAGTAAGTCCTTCCAACGGGTATCTAAGGCACGTAACCTGTCTCTCGCGTATTGTGTAAAAGCGTGAAGTCATTTCTACTTCTACATACTCCTTGACGTACTCGAGTGTCTTACCCAACCACTTCCAGCGAGGTGATTTTTGTACGATGGTGGATATATCACAGTTTAGCCAAGGTCGGGCAGGTATTGCAGAAACTGGTCGGTAGTTGTTCATATTTCCATTCGACCGAACCCGACCAACTGGCTCAGAACTGAACCCGTCTTGCCAATAGTCAATAAACTCGTCTGTATATGTTTGGCATGACACACTCGAGAGATCAATATGTATGTATGTATGGGGTTCCACGTTCCAGTACCTCCTTCTTGTGACTTCGATGACACCGGGAATCGAATCCCCACAAAGCAACTAGCCAGGTCACATAGATTAAGGAAGGAGCCTACTGGAGACGTAGAGGAGGACGCCTTGCTATTCTACCATGACCCACTCAAACATTCCCATCCTCCTCCTTCGGTCATGGGGACCCAAACAAACCTTCGCTCGGGTGACGAAGTCGGGTCTTACGAGGACGCCTTTCTGACACTGACGAAGGATTTCTTTTTCTTTCTCCGATCAGAAGTAAAACTCAAGGTCCCTTCCTCCTCCTCCTCCTCTTCTGTGTTGCCAGTGGTATAACCCCAAGGCCAGAGACGATCAAAATCATTTCACAGATGACAGAGAAAGTAAGGGTTCCTTCCATGACCCTACGGTACGCCAGAGACGAGTTATATCACACGGGTTCTTAAAACTAGCTCTTTTCTCTCTTTGTTTTTCTACCACATAACTGCACATTGCCTCACTCCCATCGCCGTCAAACTCCCGATAGTGAGGGGAGAAACTTTTAGAGACAGGGCAATCCAGCGGGTGCAATAATGTCACACACAAATGATAGTCAAAAGACCCTCCGAGGATCGGAAGGTGGCTCCTCCCTCCACCAAGAGTCAAATCCTCGGTAGAAATGCCCTAATCTCACGCGAATCTAACTTACAAGTGGACGACTCATCATCCAAGAACTGAAGAGACAAAATAATGTGTTGGTTAGAAGAAAAAAGAAATGTCGACGTTATTTTCTTTATCAGATTGCATTCATAATAACGAAGCTAACGCATGCTATGCACTTCCAAGGTCTACTTATTACTTACAAAATGTTGTCACATTATGTGGTTCAGCCATTCCAACCCTTTGATCACAAGGGCTCGTCCCGTTGAGCACGAAGTTTCGACCCACAGTTTATGGAAGGCCTGGCCTCTCACCCGACCCTTAATGATCAGTTCAAAGAGCCAGACCCGTCATACTCGAGGGTCGTACCGTCGTGAGCAAGGGTCGTACCTTCGCGTTCAATGATCGTACAACGATCGACCGTACCGTACAGAGCTGTTTTACTAACTATGGAGACCCGAACGGCATTACAGACATGCATAGGAACGGATGAAGCTAAGTTACGTTTTTGCCATTCACGCAGACGTCAGGGAAAAGTGACATTCCCGTTGGATCTTCACCTGCAACACGACAGGTGACAGGATGCAAAGAACACATAATACAAGCGTTGACAGCTCTCCCGTTTCAGAGTGCGTTAGTTGGATGGCTTTCAAAACAAAACGTTCATTAATATGAACAAACGTGCATCACAAACGTTTCGTGGTGAAATCAATACGTTTTAGGATTTATGACTCTTCAAACAAAACGTTCGCTATAATGAACAAACGTACATCCCAAACGTTTCGTGGTAAAACCAATACGTCTTTGTATTTGACGGTGATCGACAGGGAGGTTATAACACACACACACACACACACACAGCCGTACATACCGTATGAGAGAGAGAGAGAGAGAGAGAGAGAGAGAGCCGGATTTATTATTTTTCAGGGCAAATGTTTGATGGTGGCGTGTCGGTGAATATCTAATGGCTATGCATTATACAATTTACAAATGTAAACATAACACTGGCCGGTTGATTCAGTACCGGCCCCGCCCTGGCCCAGCCCCCCCAAAATATAATAATTCAATCTGTGTATAATATCGACAAATAAAATTTTTTTCCCATCATGAAAAAAAAAATAACAAGAGTTGTTGATTGTGATTAAATATCAATGGACATTAGTCTGCAGATTTTTCAACAACACAAAAATTTATGGGGAGGTTTGACTCAGCTCAGAGAGATAGATGGTTTGTGAGAGAGAGAGATAGATGGTTTGTGAGAGAGAGAGATAGATCGTTTGTGAGTTGAGAAGAAGAGGAGGAGAACCGAGGTTCGTACTACCACGAGAGTACCACACCAACACTAACCAGGCAGCTATCTTCGCCACATCAAACCCAAAGGAAAACGAAACGCTGTTCTGACGTAACGTTAAATGCAACAGTGTGTTGTATCATCATCACTACTTAGCAGATCACAAGAACGGTCACATCACCACATCACACTGTGTCACCAAAAGACCAGACGACTGCACATCAGAATTACAATCCAACTGTGAGTATATATAGAGTATCCTGAGTTTACCTTTTCTCCTATGTGAACTATAGACTTGTACGTAAACTCTTCTGGAACATAGCAATCATCACAATAAAAAAAAAATCACTATTATCATTTACCACTGTCACCATAATTAATCATCTTTATTACCTCTTTGTTACATGAGTTATCTGTATCTTCTGCTTGCTCTTCTCTGTTGCACACTGTGGGCACAGAACTCTCGCCAAATATTAGGGCAGGAAGTTACGCCAAATATCACCAAAACACTTCGACCCAAAATCCTTTGCTGAAGCAACACTACTGATTTTCCCTAAACACATCACACGACACCTTTTGCCATAGCACCAGGGCGAATCTTTGCTAATCACTGTTCTTTGCAGACGTACCGTAAACTCGACTTAAGTATAGCACAAACATGTAGTGACAAATAGGTGATTACTTGATCCATTTGTTGGGGTCTTCCATAAACATACACTTATATATATATTTTTTTTCTTTTTCTTTTTCACAGTAAGCTGTTTCCAGGTCACTTAGCTAGCAGGCCACACACTTTAGCACGGCATAACTTTACAAACACTTCATGGTAACTGCACTTTTATGAGATCACCAAAGGGTTTGGTCACTGTCCACACTTGGATTAAAAAGAATAACTGAATATCGCCTTTATTTCTTTGTCTGTGTAAGACCTTCGTTAATAGCACTTTTTTTTTTAAACGTCCACTTTAAGAATGGAGGATTATTCTCCTTTTTCTTTAAACTCCCTCAAAATGAGGGAGGAGGGGGTGTTCTCCTCCATCTCCCTCAAAAACCATCCCCATTCTTCTCCAACACACATACACACACACACACACACACACACACACGCACGCACGCACACACGGTAAACACCGATGATACAGATTCCAGCAGGAACGTACAGGGGGAGGGGAGATGGGGGAATGGGGGACGGGGGGAGGAGGAAGGGGGAAGGGAGGGAGGTGGGGAGAGAGGGAGGTGGGTAGGGTAAGGGGGTACACGGACTCCCGACTGCCGCTGTGGCAACGGGGGTAGCTCTCCGGCAGCGGCGGGAGGAGGAGGAGGAGGAGGAGGGAGGTGGGAGGTGGGCAGTAGTCATCCCGCCGTAGGAAGCCTAGGTTGACAAGGGCGGCTCCTCGGTAGCGAACTACCCTCCAGCAGGCTATAGCATGCGTTGTGTGTGTGTGGCTCACCGCGCACACCCGCGCACCTCGCGGGTTGGTTGCTGACTGACATGCTCATTGTCTTGGGGGGGAGCGAGACACGCCTGCGCGCAGCGCGCCGCTCAGGGCACCGCCGTCTGCGCAGGCAGTAGGGGAGTTGCAAGCGCTTTACTAGACGCGAGGGACGTCCTCGTGTCCTTGCTTGCCCAGGAGAGTGCGTTCCCGTGGCCTTGGTCTTAAATAGAATGTCCGTGGCCTTGTCCTTGGGTGCATACCTCTGGTATTTTGCACCGTCCGTGGTGGTACTCCGCTGCAGGAGCGCATTCGCAGGGGTCTTGTCCTTGGGCGCGTATCTCTTTGCCTTCGGAGTGAGCGAGCAGGTGTTGTCCGGTAGAACTTGCGACCACCCGAGCACGGCGCTTACCTCCCTCGGGTAAGGGTCGGGGCAAAGGGCCGGGCCATCACACCTAAGGGTCGAGCCTTTGTGCTCAAGGGGTCGTAAGGTTGTGCTCAAGGGTCTTACCGTCATGGGCAACCAGGCCATCATATTCAAGGAACGGACCATAGTGTTCAAAGGAACGGGCCATAGCACTCGAGGGGCGTCTTCAAGCGTT
>JAYMFT010083714.1:10000-14218 GCA_038088735.1 Panulirus argus | reverse complement strand
GCACACCCTTGAGTTGCCGATGGCCACACAATAATCATGTGACGCAGCAGCTTGCCGAGTATTCCGTGGTCTAGCTAATGCTTGGGGCACACAAGCAGCTACGCACACCACAGTGACATCAGACATACACAGAACGAAACAAAGTAACATGATTGAGTAGACACAGAGAGAAATGCTGACATGTACACTTACGGGCAACACAGTAAACACATGACGTCAGCAAATAACATCAAACTGCACCCCTAAGGTGTGCCATCTTAGTCTGGCGTTAGGAGAGTGTAGTGAGGGACAGGTGGTAGTTATTAGGGCAGATGACCTAACTGGTGCTCAACGTGAGGGTTGAGGTTTGCGTCAGGTGGTGCTTAAAGGTACAGATGACCCAGTTGGTACTCACTACCCTTGACAAAAACTGATTATCTCACCTCGAACCAGAAGGTTAATCCCCAGCAGCAGCAGCAACAGCTGGTGTTCTCTGAAAGCTCTCTGGTCCAGCCTGAGGGACGCCATCTTCTCCTGGACTCCAGGCATCATCTGGTTCAGATTCTTCAGAAGTAAAACAAAAGTCGGGTCAGTATGGGACTCTGCCACGACACACGACACGCTCAACAACCATGATATTCCATCCGTAATGGTAGCTGAGGAGTGAAAAATCCGCTTTCACAAGTCGAATGAGGAATTTAGTGTCACCAGTGTTCATCACTCATGCCATGCTTATTGCAAGTTTCTGTAAACTGATCATGACGTCTTTCGTCTACCCCTGGTGCGGTTAGGGGGGGTCTAGAAACTAGTCCTACAGTAATTTACTTGCGATAATTATCTTTAATTTCTACAAAAATGAATTCGATATTATCAACGGATACATTATTTTTTTCATCACGCATTAAGATATACTTCAACGAAGAGCATGACGCCACTGCCTACTTTATTTCTGCAAACGCTGCTAAGCAGTGTGTATTCGGCAAGGAAATCTCTGTTTTCGAAATCTAACCAAGCTTTCAAAATACAGATTATATCATAATTCTTTTCCAGTGCAGCCGTCGCTAATTCTGATATTCTATTGCGCGTATGCTCCATGCATTAACGTAAGATATTTCAGGATGTGTCTGAGACTTTTTCTGAAAAGCATTTACGGACGGGGATGGAGGATAGGTCTGCATCATGCGAGCTACGATATTTTTGTTTTATCTCAAAAGCCAACCAAAACGCGCATCTTCCAGTTCCTCCATTTGTAGTCCATCCATCGTTAACATATCAGACACGCAAATGAAAATATTGTTACATATTTATGAATACAATTCCATCCTGGAAACAAAGGTTCACTAATCCATTGTTCAAACTGGACGCTTCAGTCAATATGGCTTTTCTGGCGCTGATGCTGGACAGTACTCCCGAAATCACAACGTTATTAGCATTTTCTTTTTAAGACATAATAAACTACGATATTTCTCCAACAGCTTCCTCCTGTATCTCCCTCAGTATGTCGTTAGTACCCCTACAGCGTCGGGAACATCGTAAACCCTATAGAAAACAAAGACGTTAACGGCGTGAAGGGTTTCCTGAAGCAGAACTCCTCCGGTTGTCCTCTGATTATTATAGCGTCACAGGCCAGCCCTAACCTCACCTCATGTTCATGGACATTATTCACAACCTGAAACTGATTTTTTTTTGTCGTTATTGGCAGCAAAGGCAAATATCTAAGGGGTTGAGCACCTCGCCATACTACTTGTAAGGGTCGGATATCCTGAGTGACAGAAAAAGGATTAATTTGGGGTTTCCAAGCACCCACAGTGCTGCTTCCCGATGTCGTCACCGGCTCACTCTCTGCAGCACTCAGCAAATTGGTTTCGACAATATCATAAAGGACATTAATCCTCTGGGTTAGAACAGTTATGTTATTATTAACTGTAGTCGGGTTTTCCTCCAGCGTCCGTCTGTCTAAACAGAATTTGTAAGCCAAAAGCATCAACAGATTACTAATAGAAAACTACCTTTTTTTTTGAAATATTTATTGTGCCTTCAATTCAATAATATATATTTACAAAAGTACATATGGCACATATATGTACAGAAATCACAAACCGGGAATCAGGCCGCCGGTGGATAGAGAAAACTACCTAATTTTAGTATATTTTTTTTTTTTTTTTTTTTTTTATGTTGAAGGCTCCAGTCACGAAATTAATACGGAACACTGCAGACCTGCCGGTAAGTCGAAACCGTGAAATGAAATTGTATTTTTTTCAAGAAGGATCTGGACTGCTGGACTGTAAGCCACCGAACCCAGGACCCTCTGAGCCTAAGACCAAGTTTCTTACGTTTCTGATGAACTGTGTTTCCTAAGTTCAAATGACCTGAAGGTGTACTTTTCCATCAGCACCACAGTAGGAACAGCAGCGAACAAAAATCTTCAGAAAAAGACAAAGAGTTACGTATATTCGAAAAGATGTCGTGATAACATAGAAAAAAAAAATGCATTAAAAGACCCCACCTTGTTTCTTAAGCTTCCGAGAGCGTCCCACATTTTTCTTAATCCACGCAGTGTCCCCTCAACTCACACGACCTGAAAAATATATCTTTTTTCTTTCTTGAACGTCAAAATTCACATCACCTTTCAGCGCAGCAGTATGAAACACAACTATAAAAACACTTAGAAACACTTAAAAAAAGGTCTAATTGAAAAGACACAGTAATAAAGTTCTGAAAAAAAGTCGCAACAAAAATTGTATGGGATCCTATCTACCAATAGCGTTGCTAGAGCGCACACAGCCTCGTCTGTCCGAAAGGAAGATTGCCGGTAAATTTCAATATTCAGTTAGAATTAAGAATTATTATTTTTACCATCATCAAAATAAATAGTCATATATTTAGTTACCTATATAGTTATTATTATCAACCCTCCTTTCATTGTTATTATCATTGTTAAAATAATTATCATTATCATTATCAGTATTAATATTATCATTTTTATTATAATTATATGCACCATAAATGATGGGTTATTAATAGAATTTAGCCTAAGGCTGAAAATATACAGCAGATGTACATAGAACAATAAAGACAGATGATACATAGAGAGTTACATAGATACACAGACCAGAGAGACCCAAGGCCCAAGCGAGGAGGAAAAACTGTCTACCATGGGCCAATGGACCTCTTGCAGTGTCCTCACTTATGTTCTTAAGGAGAACGTTTCATAGTCTCCACGAAAGTACAAAGATCATGTAATCATCTACCTATTCTTTTTCCATTTACATATTCATACTGTACACACAAACTCTTTTGAAAAGAAAAATAATGGATTTATAAGTGAGACTGAGTGAGTTTTCACTGGAAGGTCAGTTAATATACAAACCCCATGACTGTAAAGCTGGCTTCCCTGACGTATGAAAAGGAATACAAACAGCATCAGACCAATGGGTTCTATCGAGGCAAATTGCGATAGTGGAAGATATCAGAAACAGAGTTTATAGGGTCAACAAAGGGCCCTCCTGAAGGTAATAAGAGAGACGACCTATCTGAAGGCAAGAGAATGGACAACCTTTAAGGTAAGAGAGGGAACTAGAGGAAACACCTTAGGGTAAGGAAGAGGATTGATAGGAGAGTAAGAGAACCGATCCAGTAGTACATAAGATAGAGGACTCACTAAGGTAAGAGAGAAGATTCAGGACCAGAAGGTGGGGAGTGGAACAAGAGTGGAAGTCAAGAGGAGCCAGACGAAGGCAAGAAAGAGAACCAAAGTGACATTAAGACAACACTTCACCTCACGGTAGAGGCAAGATGGAGTTAAAGGTACAAAAAGTGATCCGTGATGGGAGCTGGGAGGGATGTGAAGACCAGAGAGTGACCTCCTCTAAGGGTATGACAAGAACAGTAGGAAAGTATGAAAACAAGAGCCACTAAAAATTAAGGGAAGAAAGGAAGGAAGCTTCTTGATGTTGTTATACACACGACCTGCCTCAAGATCAAATTCAAGCTGACACCTTGAAGTTAAGCTGACAGGGATCACCTTAGATTAACATACATATTAAAGCCTCGCCAGACTATGAAGCAGGAGCCACTTCTAGTTCATAAACAAACAGCCAGTATCTTACTAGAAGAATTACAGGCGCCATCTGAAGCTCACACACACACACACCACCCACAGGAGGTTGAGGGACGCGAACAAATCGTTTAAGCTAACGAATTAAAATGAAACGTTAATCTAGAAGCAGAACCCAACCG
>JAYMFT010083714.1:0-5000 GCA_038088735.1 Panulirus argus | reverse complement strand
ACAAGACAGGTACCTGGGCCAAAGAAATGAAACTCAGCAGCCATAAAGCAAAAGGAAAGTACATGGTTAATAGTGACTGGACCACACAGACTTGGAGACAAGATACAGACGGTGGTACGAAATACTGTAAATCTGTCTGTAACATAAATTTTTTCCTCTCCCATCCATCACGGTGATTAAATGTTTACCTTGCATGTACCACTTGCTGCTGGTTCTGCGAATTTATTTACAGGCGTGGAACCGAGACGGCATTTGTGAGGGTATCACTCGCCTGATTCTTGGTTTTAATTAAATAATGAATATATTTATAGTGCAACTTATCAGGTGAAGTTGTTAATCTTGAATTTCCAAACCGAAGCCAAGAGAGAAACAGAATGGCCAACAATTTAATGATGTTATAAACTGTTAATTGGGTCCAGGTGATAATGACAAGCTAATTAGCTGGAGCAGAAGTTGCTATTATTAATGAAGTTCAGAGCGTACATTCAGTCACTGAAGGAAAGACTCTGAAACGCCTGAGCAGTGAAGACTCCCAAGGAAAGATCTACACAAGTATGCTACAACCCACGGACCTCAGCACTTTCAGTAGGAGTTCAGATGGTTTACTCAAACTTTACAATAATAAAGATTATTTTACATACAACGATAGAAAAAGTATTGGAACGCTTGGTTTCCTTTTTTTATGAGGTCAGTATATTTACATACGACTGACCAATTGAGGTAAATAGGGGAAGAATATTGTAAGTGGAGAAGATTGTTAATTTAATGGTTCAGAGAGCACATGTTTATTTTGATACCGTAAATATATTTAGATATTTCATATCCATGGGTTTGGTATTCAAACCAGTGCTGAATGGAAAGTAAACAATATCAAGCGGCCGTCAGATGTCAGTAGATGTTGTCCAGATGGTAAAGGGAAAGGATCTGTGTCTAACCTAAATCTCTCTCTTAACGGAAGCCATTATTTCAGATCTCTGATCTAGTGGGCCTAGGGTCTGATTATACATCCTGAAAGGAATGGGTGAGGTCGTAACATGGGGGCCTGTCCGGGACCTTGCAAACCAAGTGGACTGGAAGAGGAACCAAGTGTACTGACTGTCCAGTGTAACCAAGTTGTACCCAAGTGGTGGGTTAGTACTCTACTGTGCTCTTGATTGATGCACTGGTGAAGATTTCTTAATACACGTAAGTGTTCATATTTGTTAAACAAGGCAGATAACGTGAAGAAATTCAGGGAAACCCAGGATGTACACTTTCTGTACCAGTGCAATAAAGATGAATTAAACCGGGTGGCAGCTCTGTATGGAATTTCTCTGAGGTCACTTATCAAAAGTGATATGAAGAGAGAATCAATTGGTGAATCAGTGTCCCTAGCAAAATATTGGAGAAATCTGAAGATGTTGAAAATAGTGGTGAAGGTGAGGTGCAAACGAGTGAAAAAGTGGCAATAGATAAGTTGTGGTTAGGATGTGAATTTGAGAAAATGCAGCTAGAGGCAGAAAAAGAGGCAGAAAAAGAGGCAGAAAAAGAAAGGATACAAGCAGACAAAGAGGCAGGACTTTGGAAATCTGAAATAGAGGAAAAGAAGGAACAAAAAGAGAAATTGGAGATAAAGATGATAGAGTAAACCAGTTACCTGAGTTTACAGAAGGAGAAGCTGAGGATTTCTTTATTCAGTATGAAAAAATGGCAACTATTAAATGACTGTGATGAAAGTGACTGGGCTGTGTTGGTGCAAAGTAAATTCAAGGGAAAGGCTAGAGAGGCGTATGCATGTCTAAGTATAATGGAATCAGTAGATTATAAAGTAAGGCCGTCAGAGAAGCAGCTTTGAAAAAAGTGTAATGGATGCAGAAGTATACAGGAGGAGGTCTAGGATCAGTAAGAAAATAAGTGGACAAACTCATTTCGAAGTGGCCAGAAACTCCTGCAATCCCGATTTTCCGTAACTAACAGACTTCCTTATTTCATTATCAGCACAGCACAATTTACATCCTTTCCTGCATCACCCAATTAACACCGACAGTCTTGGCATACCAGCAAAACCCGGTAGAATCCCGTCCTCGCGAACACAACAACGAGTGTTGTCCTCTCGAAGTCGCCTTCTCGTCAACAATATCCGTCGACTCGCGTTCCCTGCGGTTAGCCACTGAGCCTCCAACCAGCGCGCTAAATTCAAATCCTCACACAAAGAAATGTAGGGTACATGTTATTGTTTTATCCCATCTTCTTCTTTGTCTGGACACTTGGGAGTCAGTACGACAACTGACAGGTTACTAGCTCACTCTTATTTGCCAAATATAAAGAGAGATGTATCCCAGTACTGTAAGACTTGTGAATTACGTCAGCGAGTGGGCAAGCACAACCAGACTATACAGCCAGCACCACTGCAGCCAGTTATAATTGATTGTGTAGGTCCTTTGCCAAAAACACGTAAAGGAAATCAGTATTTATTCACAGTGTGTGCATCTGCCATATTTCCAGAAGCCGTACTATTACGTAGCATAGATTCTAAAATTATTGTAAGAGAGTTTGTGAGATATTTCTCTTGGGTGGGCCTGCCTGAAATTGTACAGTCAGACCAGGGAAGTAATTTCACTTCAGGAATGTTCAAGAAAATATGAAAGGGGTTACATATAAAACATAAATGTGTCAAGTGCTTATCACTCACAAAGCCAAGGAGTTAAAGAGATATTCCACCAGACTTTGAAAAGTACTTTGAGAATGTATTGTGAGGAATTGTCTGTAGATTGGATGAAATGTGCCTTTAGCATTGTTTGCCATTAGAGATGGAGTACAAGAATCTACAGGTTTTAGCCCATTTGAGTTGGTGTATGGACATGAAGGGAGAGGTCCACTGAGTATTTTGAAGGAGAAGTGGACAGGGAAGAGTGGTTCTCCCGGGTTATTGAAGTATGTGTCAGATTCTAAAGACAGATTGTGTAGGGCTAGAGAGATTGCTGCAGAAAATCTGAGTGTCAGGAGAATATGAAAGTACGGTATGACAAGAAATCTAGAAGCAGAGAGAGTTCAAGCCAGGTGATCAAGTGTTGGTATTATTGCCACAAACAGGAGGTCCTTCGAAAGCAAGATACTGGGATCCCTGCGTGACTGAGAAAAGAGTGGGAGAATTGAACTATATTTTGAATACTCCAGGAAGACACAAACTGAATTAATTGTGTCACGTAAACATGATAAAACCCTATCATGATAGGAATTACATAAGGAATGATAATAGCAGCCATGCTTGTTGTGCATGTGTCACGTCTGATGATGTAGAGGTAATGGATGAAAGTGAAAATATAAAGTTGGGGAGATATGAAGATAAACTGTTAAACACTTCATAAATGCCATGTATGTATGGACTTATCAAAACACACAAGCCAAATTTTCCAGCAAGACACAAAGTGATTTCAGTGGGCTCTATCGCATATGAATTGTCAAAGTGTTTAGTTTCTTTATTGAACCCATTGGTGGGTTAGATATCAAATTCTATGAACAGTGTATAATTAGTTAACAAGCTTAATGAGAGCAATGTTGATTTTGATTTCAAACTGGTTAGTTTTGGTGTTTCATCTCTATTCACAAAAGTTCCAGTTAATGGCCTCTTAGAATATTTACTTGATGTTTTGGATAATGTTCATTTACCTGTTTCAAAGTCTGTTTTAACTGAATTGATAATATTGTGTATAAAAGACTGTGTATTTCAATCTAATGGAGAGTGTTATGCTCAGAAATTTGGTGTGGCAATGGGTAACCCTCTTTCACCAGTATTAAGTAATATTTACATGGAATTCTTTGCAACTAAGTTACTAAAGAATATCTTTCCCTCTAATGCAGTTTGTCTTAGGCATGTAGATGATGTTCTTTGTGTTTGGCCAACAAATGTAAATTTACAAACATTCCTCCCGGTACTTAAAAATTTATACCTTCCATAAACTTTACTTTAGAAATCGAAAATAATGGTACATTACCATTTTTAGATTGCATTATCCATAGGGATGGGAAACATGTTAAACATATACAGAAAACCTGCCAATGTATTAGAGTTAAATTATCATTATTCCGCTCGATGTTCCTTAGGGCATTACGTATATGTAGTCCAGAGTTTACTGATGATGAGTTTGAGAAGATATACTCTATTGGATCCAAGTTAAAGTATCCTAGATCTTTCACTGATAAAATCCCTCAAGTTGGCAAGGAAATAGATTTTATAGTTAAACCCAAACCTCCCCTTGACACCAAGAACTTTTTAATTCTCCCTTTTAGTAATAAGTTCATATCACTTTCCGTGCTACTTAAATCCTTTAAAGTAAATGTAGCCTTCAGCAATAACAATACTAAAAAGAATATCTCAATAAGGAAATCGCCTGAAAGTTCTGCAGGCATTGTTTAAAGAGTACCATGAAAAAACTGTGATATGTATTATACTGGGCAGACTGGTAAGGCTCTTTCTGTTAGACTTAAGCAATATAAATATAATATAGGAACAAAAGGAGAATCAAATGCCTTGTTTAATCATGTTAAGAATTATGATCATTGTATAATATAGGAACAAAACGAGAATCAAATGCCTTGTTTAATCATGTTAAGAATTATGATCATTGTATTGACTGAGTAATACCAACTCAGTTATTAACTAACTCCTTTACCACAAGAAATATCATAGAATCATCTATTATCAAATACACAAAGAATTGTAACATTAACATGAGTGAAGGTCTACACAAATTGGATAGCTTTATTGTAAATAAAATTTGTAAATAGTTCTCTATCTTGTCCACCTAATAGATTTCATGATACGCATGTCGCCAGACTTGAACGTACCCGACTTCCATTCGGGTAGCCATTGTTTACCAAAATGGCGTCCTATCTACGTCTTTTTCTTGTATATCAACTGAGTTATATTTCTCTTTCTTGTATCTCCCCTGATGATGTGATCATTACACGAAAGTGCATTTGGAAACATCGTGTTTCATTTCCCCGTGGATCAGAATATA